>VWZT01010235.1:89040-100200 GCA_013397055.1 Pachycephala philippinensis
AGGAGGGGGTGGGGAGGAGGCAGGGCACAAAGCAGTGAAATCAAAGCAACTCTGCCTTAAGGCTGCAGAGATTTCCTTATCTTATCCTGCTGTTTCTAGGTATTGCAAAACATATGGCTCACCTTTAGGGGCAGTCCCCAAACAGTGGGAGATGTTGCATCCCATCTGTGCTGCAGCAACTGGAGGTGCAATAACAAGGTGAATTGAGGACGCCAAGATGACTGTGTTTCAACTCATTGCTGGTTTACTGAGGTGGTTTTGGGGAGAGGGTGGTGGGGCACATTTCATTTGGGTGGGGTTTTCTAGCTACCATGTGGATGTGCCTTACAAGTCTGAACGTGGGTTCTGCTGGAGGAAAATTGTTTTGAGGAAACTTGGTAGCCTGAATCAGGAGTAAAAATTTCAGGATCCTAAATATTGAGAAAAGCAAAGAAGGGAAGAAAAGCTAAGAACGAAGGCATTTCTCTGTCTCTCTCCCACATTTTATCCTGGCAGCAGCTGAACCGGCTGAATAGGCTCCCGTCCCCCACTGTTTGGAACTGTTCGGTGTTGCTCCCATGAGATTTAGTTGATCATGTAGTCGCTCTCTAACCTGATTCATTCACTATAATCTAGCTTAGTTTGAACACTTTTTAACACTAACTCTCTGAACTCTTTAATAAGAATCGTTGGACATGAGCAGTTATTCCACAGATACTGAGGGGCAGCTGTGTTCAGCAGGAATGTAAGGGAAGAGTGATTATGAGGAACAAGGGAATAACGCTACACTAGTGAAGCTTCACTCAGAACAAGAAGCATAATGACAGACTGAAACTGCACACTGCAGTGGATAGAATGGAGAATATGGCTAGACTTACCCTGATGAAAATGAACTTTTTAATACCTGTCCCAAAAATTTCTAAGTCAAGCTTTTAATGCCTCTAAGCTTATGCCTCAGAATTTTCCTAAATAATTTCAAAGGCCAGGGCAACAAATGACTTAACACCTTGCATCTCACTAAAACACTTTAATGTAAACAAAATCTGTAAACTGAGATGCAAAAGGTCTCTTAATGATCCTTTTTTTTTGTTGCTTCTATCGTTGCTAAAATTATTCTTTTACTTCAATGAGTCTTTTGCTATTAGGTCTTTCTTTTCCTGCTAATGTAATACAAGAAAACCACTTATTATAATGAAGACTGAATATTCATACCCAGCTTTAGGCATCAGCATCCATATACATAAATTGGAATCAAAGTTAAGTGGCATGAACATCCCTGACATGTTCTGTCATGGTATATAAAAGGATCTTTTTAATTTAATACAGCAAATAAAACTAGCTATCTTCCTGTGCAAATACTTGTTCTCATTTCTCATAGTTTTCTCAATTTGCAGAAGGAGAGTTTAGCTTGCAAGATGAAAAGACTGATGGTTTTCCAGAACTGCGGGCCACTTCCCTTTTGTTTTGAAGTCAATGGTAATTGTACTTCTGAGACCCTGGGAAAAATCACCTTTAATGCTGACTAAAAATAACATCACATACTGTCTGGATAAAATTCAGTGACATAAAATGTTCATGAAGCTGTAGTGCTGTATTGGGGCATGCACGTATATGTACAAATATAAACAGTCTGCATTGCAATTTGCATTATTGTCCTGATCTGTGTGAGTTTCAGATGTTCTTAATTTATTAGTTAGCATTTCAAAAAACAGACCTGCTATTCATTGAGCAGACCTAGATGTATTTATTTAATAAAATAAATGCACAGGTAAGCATTAAATGCTGCGGGACACTTCACATGGATGGAAGTAATAGAAGCTTTTCCCCCTTTCCACTTTTAAGCTCCTTATCCTTGCAAGTTTTCAAGAAAGGATGTTTGCAGCAACAGAATCAGTGCCTTTGGACTCTAATGCTGGAATAGCAAGGCTGAAGAAGCTTCAGGGAGAAGGAAAGCAACTTAACTTTGTGGTTTTCTTAATTTCAAAAGTCCTTCTCCCTCCTCAACAAGTTTAACTAATTAGTTGAATTTTCAGAATTTGGTGTGGTTTTGTTTTGTTGTGTGATTTGCATTTATGGAGTTCTGACACTTGATTTAGGTTTTTTTCGTAATGGCTTTGGAAAATACTTTAGGAACTTTACTATATGTGAACATAACATGAAGTAGAACCGTGTATTGACTGAATTGCTTGGGTAACCATTTGCTAATGCTAAGATACTGAGTACGCTTTCTGTGTGTCCCATCAATGAAATAGTCTAAAGAATCATTATAAATCTGTGAGCTTCATTAGCTAAATACCTCTTGAAGCAGATAGAAAATTGAAATAAAAGATACCAAAGATGGTTAGATCATACCATTTATGGTGTCAGAATTGCATTAAAGCACAGAACATACCTCTATTGGGAGATAATCCTTTATTGAATTCATTAAAGGAATTTATCCTAATCTTATTACAGAAACAAACTTTTCTAACATATATGCTGGTCAAAATTGTCATATGTGCTATCAAAAGAGGTGAATTTTGTCTCAGTGTAGAGGTGTGTATACCCATTTCCTATAAGGCATATAATGATGAGACAGCCAGTATCAATTGTCAGATTAATCAGAGTAACGAATCAACAGGACCAACATTTATAGAAGTTATTTCCTAAAACATGCAAATGGTAATTGTGAAGATTTTTTCCCCCTGAAATTTCGCTTCTGCTGCTGACTCTTAAAATATTTTATTAAAAAGTTCCAATGTGTTGAAATTACGTGTGTTACTGACCATCGCAAAGAACGGGGTTCCTCAGGCCAAGAAGGCACCAGAGCTCTTTACCACCGAGTCTGTGTGATGTTCATTGGCAGGTTATTTCATCCATGTGTTTTGAAATGCTCAGGTTTTTCACAGCCCTGTATACTGCAGATGATTTCATATTGCTGCTCTTTTTATTCATTTAGTGTATGTCTCTAGCCAGTGTTCTCAGCTGCATTTTTCATATCCAGACAGTATAACCTGTTAATCTGTCCTGCATTTTAATTGGGGGTAGATTAAAATTCACATAGTTAAACCGTAATTTAATTTAATATAAATGGTTTTTACTCCTATATCTCTACAATGATTTAGGTAAAAGGAAAAGGTAATGTTGAAAGATAATCTGCAGTGTAACAAAAGCATTCTGTATCTTTAATCATCAATCTTAGCTTTGTTATAGTTGCTTAACCAGCATAAGCTTTATATGATCAGAAAGAATTCCTCACATTTGGTATCTTTAAGACCTTGGATCTGTCTGGATTCAATATGCAAGTTTGTGCCCTGGTGTTTTTTATTAAACTCCCTATTTTCTATGTAAATAGCACAACAAGCATATGTAATTTTAGTATGGAGAGATTCTTACTGTCAGATCCTATGATAATTCAGGACTTTAAAAGGTCCAACACCCAGCTCAAAGCAGGGCCAGCTTTGGGGTTAGCCACGGCTATTCTGGGTGTGATCTAGTCAGGAGTCCAAAGATGGAGACTGCACAGAAGTTGTCTTGCAAGAAAATTCATTATCTTTCTAATGCTGAAGACAACACTTACTGAATAAAAAAATCGAATTTTCAAATGCATGTTACAAATGGTGCTCTTTCTGTAGATCAATGTGTTAGGTCACTTCTGCTGCTTTTTTTTTTTTTAGGACAAACATTTATTTACACTCCTAAAACCCTTTGCATTTTTGCATTTGACTGCTTAACATGCCATGTCGTTCCAAGTGTACACTTCCTACCATACAAAGTATGAAAGTTAGTGGACTGTGGCTCCAGGTGTTTTATTTTTAGATGATTCCTCTCTTTTCCTCAAACTCTTTTTTTCTGCTTCTATAAAAGACCTCAAGAATTCAGTGCAACTATTTAAATATAAAGCTGCTGTACATTTGCCCCTGATTTACAGGGAAGAATCTGTATATAAAATAATTTTGACAGTGCTTTAAAGAGATACTACTTGCATCAAGAATTAAAAAATTGTCTCAGAGTTAGTACCCAGGAAATTCGGGTTCACTAACAATGCAGCAAGCTTCTTCATAAAGCACAGAAATGAAGGCAATGTTGCATTCTTTGCCTGGCAGAGACTGTTTCCTAGTTGGGAAATTCAGGACCATGATCTGTTTTATTAAAGATGACTAAAAACAGGAGAAGATTTTTTGACATTTTTTACTGCAGAATGTTCTTTTGATTAGATCTGATGTTTGTTCTGCTCAGTACCACTGCATTTCAAAGGAGTATGTGTTAACAGGAGTGTGAAATTCTGCATTTCATGTGAAAGTGTGACTGACAAGTGTTGAGGTTCGTATGGTTTGGGGCAACCCTTGCTCAGGATGCTGTCTGCCCTTTGTGGGAGTAGAAAATACACTAAATGGAGAAGATGAAGCTGGTAAGGAAGAGGCTGTCTTTGAACGACAGCAAGTTGAGTGGCTGATGTGCAAGTGTCAGTGTCTCTGGGATGAGGTTTCCAATTTCAGGCCGGAGGGAAGGAGTGGGTGGAGAGTGCAGTGAAACTGAGATTTCTGCTCTGGGGTTCATATGAAGAAATCTCAAACAGCTCAGTATTTAATAACCTGCTCAGTACTTTGCCGGGTGGTGTAAAGACCAGTGATTGCATTTTTGAAAATCAAGTAATGTCCAAGTAGCTGCTGTTCTTTGGCCGTGTTGTGATGTGGTTGGTGCTGCTCCCAAGAACTGCCGGCTGTACCTCATCCTGCTGCTGCTGCTTGATTCACCAGTTAAGTCAGTTTACGTCATTGAATATGTTTCACTTATCTATTTCATTGTTAAATGTTCAAGTATAGCTTTTCTATTCACTCTTTGAATTCATACTGAAGGCCACGAGTTAACCTTGTGGCACTACTTTTAAGAGAATTTCTGAGTGTTGACTGTTGGCTTTATTACAAGCATATTGTTTAGGCTCACGTAGAGCACAAGAAGGCTTTTCTTGTTTTATTGTTTTTCAACATCAGTATTTTCTGTGTCCATGATGAGAACATCCAGAGGAAATAAACAGATGAAACAATGCTACTACTCTAGCTGGATCCTGTGACTCCAAGCCAGAATGTGGATTAATGACCACAATATAATGGATCTAGAAGAAAGGCACCTTTTAAAACCCCTCTTTCTTACTGGTCATTACCAGCTTTCTCCCTTTTTGTTTCCTGTCCCACAACTCCTTAGAAAGGAAGCATAAGCATGTAACATCCTAGAGTAATTTTTTTTCATCATTTAAAAGAATTTGATGAGAATTTAGCATTTTTACAATTACTTCATTTCCACAGTGTGGCACATTTTGGAAGACCTTGGCTCCCCATAATTTCAGCAGTCCCCATAATTTCAGCCTCTGGAGAGGTCCACTCATTGAAACCTGTCTGGAAATAAAAATCACAGGGATAAGATGGGTTTCATTACAACATCAGAAAATTCTGCCCAAGAAATTAAATAAATGTTTTTTGTACTTTTATGAGATTTCTCTAGCAGCTTGCAAAGTTCGTAGTTTTGTGGCAGCATGATGTTCAGTTCATGTCTATTCAATATAATTCAGACAGCTTTAAAATTTCTTTTGTCAGCTATTGTTCAGAAAGATGTACAAGAAGTAAGTAGTATAAAGAAATTTTAGCTTGACAGCTGTAGTCGAGCCATCTTCAGGGAAGATACACTGAAAATTGTCCTCTTATGCAAAATTCTCTTGAAACTTCTGAATGGCTGGAAAACTTCCAAAAGTCTTTTCAGTGTTTGTGTGTTTCCCTATTATTTTTGGCATCATATAGTTCCATAATGCATACATTTAATTTTCATTTTCTGCCTGGTAGCTCCAGCATTTTATACTTAGTGGGCTAATCAAACAAATAACATTGGTCAGTACTGGGAGGAGATGAATGAGTTATGTTTGGTTCTCTCCCCACTCTTAACACTGGTTTTTCCTTTGCAAAAATGTACCCAATAAAGCACGAACGAAAATGTGGGCTTGAGAAATATTATTAGTAGAATGGGTCCATAGCGCCAGTGATTCAGTCATCTGTCAGCCTGATAAATGGATTAGTGTAAGAGGTGTTCCAGTGGGGAAATGAAGCCCGTAGGGCTTCCAGCTAATTATATTTAAGTTGTTTAGTACTGCTGGGAAGCAGCATCCAGGCAATTACTGAAAGCTTTGATGCAGTGTGCACTATTAGAGTGTGGGTTCAGAAACTCATTACCCTTTCGTGCTTGTGTTGGATGGATTCTAGGAAGTTGACATGAAACAGAGAGCAGGAATCAATAACTAGAAAGGCATTTTAGTTAGCTTCTGATCCATTTCCTGATTCAGCAGCTTCTAGCCTAGAGCATTTCATACAATTGCTATAATGTAAGGGGAAAAATGTGACTTAAATGTATTAATTATCCATATATATACATCTTGTTACAGTGATGTGTAGCTGAGGTTCCACCCAAGACGAAGTTTCAAAAGGTCCTTTAGGGACAAGCTGCTCCTCCAATCCCATGCCACATGTCCAAAGCGCCTGCCATCTCTGCTCCTCTGAAGTTGATTGTAGTAATTTCTCCTAAAGCCTGCCCTTGCAGTGTTTATTGATGCCTCTGCAACATCAAGATTGTATTACCACAGTGCCCATTGTATCCCACCTTCAAAATCTCTTGGAAACTACAGCTAATCCAAAATGAAGCTGATGATATTGGCTACACATATTAGACCTTGTTTATGAGAATTGTACTGGCTCTGTCCTTGCCACAGGCTGCAATTCACATTACTGATGCACCTTGAGAAAACTCTACAGACTTTGGGTCATTCAGATGTGGGAAACAGCAAATCCTTTCACTGTAGTGCTCTGCAGTTGGGCACCTCCAAGGTGTGCATGCTGAAAGCAATGCAGTATTTGCACAACTGAGGGCCAAAGACTTGAAAGTTCATTTCTTAGGTTAGACTGACAGATCTACTCAGGGCAAAAGTTACATGAATTAATCAAAAGTGTGTGGTTTTCTTTTTAAGCTTGCACTCACTTTTAAATCTGGTAATGGGGACTGTTAGGGCAGTGCAGGGGAGGCTGCATTTCTTCTTTCCTCTTTCTTCCTCTGTGCTTATGCCTGAGGTAGAGCTAAATAGACAAATGGGAGGATTACAGTGCAATGCTTCTGAAAGGGATTCTTTCCCACCTACCTGCACTATCACAGAATTAATAATTAAACTTCTTTCTTTATGTTTCCATCACAAGAGTCCTAGACATGCTGTGGGTTTTGTTTCATGTTTGATAAAGTTCAGCAGAAATCTCATGAGTTACTGTCAAGAGAGAGGTTTGGGGGTTTGAGTTTTTTTGAAATCTGGACTTGTTAATTAGAAAAATGGCATTTGGTTTGCCTGAGGGTTGGTAAAATAAATGTTGTGCTATTTGATACTCACATATCTTT
Source organism: Pachycephala philippinensis (assembly GCA_013397055.1). Taxonomy (NCBI): domain Eukaryota; kingdom Metazoa; phylum Chordata; class Aves; order Passeriformes; genus Pachycephala; species Pachycephala philippinensis. The sequence continues at coordinate 96,424 of VWZT01010235.1, forward strand.
CTGATAAAAAAAGTATCAGAATTGCTGTGTTGTAGGCCACAGCCCCCATGAATCCATCCACATACTGCAAAAAAATCCTCTTACAGTAGTAGGTATTTCCAGTCTTGGTACCTGGTTTGGTTACTGACAGCTAAGCTTTTCATAGATCCATTATTATCACTGAAAGTTCTGGCCTATTAAATAATGGTAGATAACTCACGTATCTCGTGTCTCTGAAACTATTACACATGGTAGAGAGAATATCTGCTACGCTCAAATACACAGCTGAAGCAGAAAAAAGCTAAAGCTGTCAAAGTGTCTGTGCAGGCAAAGTGCTGACAGTGGTAAATGATTTTGAGAATTGATGCTGTCAATTCCAGTCTGGCTCTAAGACTGGTTGGATTGAGTCACTGCTTGGGCTGCTAAGAGTTAATTTATCCTGGGAGGAGCCTGTGTAAGAGGGGTAGCATAATATAGCCAAGTTAACAAGGCAGTGCTTCTGAAATTCTGAATTTCATGATGTCCACTAGCTTTGACAGAGTTAGTTAAGATGAAACATGAGAAGAGTTCCCACCTGCAGTTTTGTTTTCCCTTGAGACACTTGCTTCAAAGGGGCAGCCCAGGCTCTGTGAGTTGCACCTGAGGAGAGGTTTAAAGTCTTCAGTATTTTAAATTTTTGTGGGAAGACGTGGGTTATTTCTGAGGGTATTTTTGTTGCTTTGGCTTAGATATTACCATGGGGAAGCTTTTTGCATTGGTACTATAATGAAGATTTATTTCAACATTGATTTTCTGATTTTTGACTGACGCATGACTTTGTTTACTTCAAATCTGGGCATTCATCTATGGTATATTTAAAACAAAAATCTCTCATAGCTTCCTTTAGAGGAAGCAGCTGTGGGGCAACAATAAATACATAAGTGTCTAGAGCGGGAATTTTTTATCACAGCAAGCCATTAACTGGTGTTTGTTTACTCTATAAGACCTTAGGGCAAATTCATTAATATTCAGAGATTGTGTGGGTTTTTCTGAACAGAGATTGCAGTTCCAGTGCATACATAGGTACTCATTGGAAATATGGTAGAGAAACCCAGCACGTTGGGTTATGTTGTGTTGTGTTGTGCTGAAAATGATGGTCCTGGTTTCTGCTCCATGTGGCTGCAGTGTTATCCATGATCCTTGTACAGACTAATTGCTGGTCATGCCCCAGGGGAGCCACAGCTGTGGTTATACTGCTGTGATTATATTTATACATTATGTTAATCCATAAAGAAACTAAAACCCCAGCACATCAGCAGGAGTTTGGCAAATGTTGGAATGCTATCTTCACTGATTCATACACTTTTTAGGAATTGCTTTAGAAAGTGCATTTTAGGTTATTTTTTACAGAAGGGTGGCATAATTATTGATGTCCTGTTAGAATCTTCCATATAGTCATGGTGTACTTCTATATAGTATAGTATACTCCACCAGGGGTAGTTAGAAAATATTGAAGCTGTTCATCAGTTTGAAAGAAAGCAAAATACTGTGCAGTAGGTATCCTGCATTTCTTTCCCAGAGATAAAATGAAATCTCTGCATTTGTGATTCAGTGTCTATTGAAGAGGGCCTATTTAGCTTTTAAACTTTCCTGTGCCTTTAAAAGCCAGAAGGGAGTAGGACAATAAATTAATTACCCAATTAATGGGGTTTTTTCATTATGAAAGAGTTAAGAGAAATAGGCTGAAACAGGATAGTAATGGCACTGGTTTGGTTTCTCCTCATCTGTATTGTTTAGTAAAAAGAAATAAAATTATGTAGCTGAAACTTTGCAGAAACAGTACTTAAAACAGAAATCAGATTGGAAAAATACTTAAGCAGCTAAACATATTTAAATGAATTGAGTAGAATTCACTAAAACATGTTCCAAAATGATGTGACTGATTATTCCAAGTTTAAATCAAGAGTAAAACTGCTGTACTATTTCGGTGCCCTTACCTGAGCCACCTGCCCAGCTGGTAATTTCAAGTGCCTCCTGTAAATCTGGTCCCCAGTTTCAGTTTCCTGAAGTCGCTCAGGTACCTGCAAAAGGAAATCTACACATGAAGCAGAGGATACATGCACTGTTTGTCTGTGGCCCACTAAGGGCAGCACCAAATTCAGCCCTCCTTGGAAGAACATCCCTTCATTGAGTTCTCAGTGCAAATGGTGCTGTGCAGTTTGTCCCTGACGCGGGGCTTGTCCTCTGCCCTGCCCCGGCCGGCGCTGTGGGGATGGGGTGGAAAGGGCTCGTTGCTTTTCTTTAGTTAAACTGGCACTGGGGACAGTCACAGGGGGCTGGTGACTTACTTCATTCATCAACTGCCTGCATGGGAGGTGGTGCCAGGGTTTTCCATGGTTTTGTTTCATGGAGGTTGTGTCCAGTGGAGGAGTTCAGAGATAAGGAGATTGATTAACTTATTTGCAGAGGTTTACTTTTGTGTTTTCAAACATAGTGCAAATCCAAAGTCAAACCTTGTGTACCAGATTTACACTTAGTAAAAATGAGAGAATTTTTTTAACTTACATTTTTGGTTCATATTTAAACATGGTTACATTTCTTGACAATTTAGCAGCCCAAGGCATAGACTAGCAACAGCACCAACGCTAGCTAAATTAACACATTCCAGTAACTTTGCTATCCTTTGCTAAAGGGGTGAAATTTTTAAGCTTGCTCACTGTGACACCAATGTAACCTTTAGGCCATTACTTGTTTTTATTTCCTTTTCTTCTTCCATTGTCCCTTTGCAAGAAGCCCATGTTACTTGTGTGCCCTGAGTGAGACTGCTGTTGCAGGGAGAGAGCTGGAAGCACACTGCTGTGGGGCCACAGCAGCTCCTGGATTTTAGCTGAGGTGGGGAACTGCTTGGCTAACCCACTGAAATACCCCAATAAGAAGGTCTTTCTGCCCAGAAAGCTTACTGTCCACAGGGACAGGACTGGCAAGTAGTTAATAACGCAAAGCACTGTTATTTATTGCTCCATGCACAGATTCAGAGAGCATAATTTGTATTGCCTGCCTTCAGTCATCTGACTGATGCCCTAAATGACCCTTGTGAAGAGAGCTCCTGCTACCACTCTCCTGTGACTGAGTCCTTTCAGCTCATGGAGGACAGAGTAAGCTTCCTAAATTAGAAGTCAGAGTATTATTCCAGCAGAATTGAGTCCACCTGTCTCTGGAAGGATGTCTATAGCTGTCTGACTCCACACGGCCTGAACGCACACTGCCTCTCTCACTATATGTGTGTATATATGCACATGTATGTCACTAAGTATTTGCTTGCACCAGCAGCTCAGCATACACAGTGCTCATCACCACCCAGTGCTTTAGTTACAAAACCAGACAATTGGTTTTGATCATAATATATTTAATTTATGAGCAGGAAAGAATTACTACATCACCTAATCTCCCTTTGTCTGTATTGCAGACTTTGTCTGTCTGTATGAAACACAGCAACTTTTGTATGACTACAGGATATCTTGTGTTTTCACAAAAATTCATCTTCTGGGAAAGTTCCACTAAAGCTTGGCATCAACAAATGGAGAGTCTCTGCATTCTCCTTTTGATAGCTGCACTAATGGCTAGTCACGGGTGATGAAAAGCATGTGCTTTATTTCTCATTTGAATTTCTTGTCAGCTTCCAGATGCTGATTTGTTTTGTGCAAACCCTTTGCTAGATTAACAAGCAAGCTGGTACTTAGTATATTCTCCCAATGAAAATACTTAGGTGCTGTAATTAGGTCATCTGTCTTTTTTTTTTTTTTTTTAATAAACTATACC
>VWZT01010235.1:100205-228891 GCA_013397055.1 Pachycephala philippinensis
ATAATAAACTATACCAGTGGAACTCTCCAGACATGTCATATTAAAGTACTCTCTACACTGTTCTAATCACTTTTGCAGCTGTATTCTGTGATCTCTAGTGATTTTGTAAATTACGACGGCCTTAACCTATTGTAAGTAATGATAGGTTGTAATGCTAATATTACAAATGAAAGTTTAAAAGAACATTTTTGTCTTTGCCTGCTGTTTATTTCAAAGCTCATATTATTATTTACTTCTGTATAAAATTGGATTTGAAGAAACTCTCGTTGTCCAGTAAAACATTTTGGGTAGGGGCATATGATAGCATATGATTATTGCAATCATCAATACATGTATGCTCCCACCCAATCATAAGGGTCATAAAGCTTCACTGACACTTATACGTAATAAAATAATAATAATCATATCTTTTCACCTCTAATATGTCTCTTTCACTTTGCTTTTCACTTTTTCAGTAGAGAGCTAGTACTTGCCAAAAAATTGTCTTGCAAGGTAACCAAAGCTGGTCTTACCAAAGGGTGTAATTAGCTCTTCCAGCCTGTGTTACCAGTGCTGCCTGCACTGATGCCTCCTGCCTGTGTAGCATTGTGGCAAGATGAATAGCCTTTAAGTGATCTTGTCACTGATAGAAACCACCAGTGATCCAGTTTATAAGATTTGTAAACAGAACAAATGAAAACATGACCCAACCAGTTTATGAGTATAATTATGACAGAAAGCATTAATAGAATTTCTTCAATAACCCTGATTCATCCACAGTGCTACAGTATGAGTAGCTGGTATTCTATAGTGTCCTTTAAACTTCATGAATCTTGCAGAAGCCTTCAGTCCAGATGCACCAGTTATTTCCCTGGTATTTGACATGAGAAGAGCCTCAGTATGTGTTAGTTTCTGTTGCATAGCATAATGCCAGAGTATTGAATAGAGATAATTTTAGTATAATAATACTCTTAACAATTCCCCCATAAGACATGGGAAATCCTCTAATTGTTGCCTGGAATTTCAGGTTTTATATTTACACACAGTTATGCTTCTTGAGTATATTGTATTTTGCATAAACATAACATGCTCCACAGAAAAATTGAGATGGGAGACAAGTTGTCGATGCTGCAACCCTGGCAGTGTTCGAGGCCAGGTTGGATTGGGCTTTGAACAGCCTGGTCTAGTGGGAGGTATCCTGCCCATGGCAGGGGGTTGGAACGAGAGAATCTTTACAGTCCCTTCCAACTCAAACCAGTCAATGATTCTATAATTAAAAAAAAAAGAAAAAAAAAGATGAGATGAGATGGAGAGATGAGAACAGTCAACTCAGAATGCCATCTGAGAATTAGACAGGTAAATAGATACGTAGCCACATAGATGAAGATTTATATGCGTTCAGTAGACTAACTCAGAAAAACTGTGGATGTCCAGCTGATGTATTGCTAATAGTTTGTGACGCTTCAATAGGCAAGTGTTGTCCCTTGTGTAGTCATTCACCTCCAATTAGGATAGATGTAACTCTTTCTGAAGTGAGTGGTTGTATTTGGTTAGATGGTGTACTTACCTCACAGTGAAGTGAATGAGAACATGCTGTAGTACTGCAGACTGAGAATTAGAACTGGATTTATGAAAGCATTTCTGGATGATGTGTTTAAATATGTTATCTATTAAATTGATTATATCTTAAAATGATACTTAATGTATAGTTGTTGTGGTTTAACTCCAGCTGGTAAGTCAGCACCCCACGGTCACTTGCTCCATCCCCCTAACAACCCCCGTGGGATGGGAAGGAGAATTGGAAAAAAGTAAAACCCATGTGTTGAGATAAGATGAGTTTAATAATGGGAATAAGTAATTAATAAGTAAAATATAATACTAATTATAATACTAATAAAGATAATAATGATTAAAAGGGAGATAACAAAACAAGAGAGAGAAATAAAACCCAACAAGGACAAGTGGTGCACAACAGAATTGCTCACTACCTGCTGACCGATGCCCAGCCCATCCCCGAGCAGGGAACAGCCCCTCCCAGCCAGCTCCTCCCAGATCATACACTGGGCATGACATTGTATGGCATGCCTTGGCCAGACCAGGTCAGCTGTCCCAGCCATGCNTGAGTTTAATAATGGGAATAAGTAATTAATAAGTAAAATATAATACTAATTATAATACTAATAAAGATAATAATGATTAAAAGGGAGATAACAAAACAAGAGAGAGAAATAAAACCCAACAAGGACAAGTGGTGCACAACAGAATTGCTCACTACCTGCTGACCGATGCCCAGCCCATCCCCGAGCAGGGAACAGCCCCTCCCAGCCAGCTCCTCCCAGATCATACACTGGGCATGACATTGTATGGCATGCCTTGGCCAGACCAGGTCAGCTGTCCCAGCCATGCTCCCACCAGCTTCTTGTGCACCTGCTCCCTGGCAGAGCATGGAAAGCTGAAAAGTCCTGACCCAGTGTGAGCACTGCTCAGCAACAACTAAAACATCACTGTGTTACTGACATTACTCTCTCACTGAATCCAAAACACAGCACTGTACCAGCTGCTAGGAAGAAAAAGAACTCTATCCCAGACAAAACCAGGACAATAGTTTTAAAAGCTGTCAGACATTTGTGTGGAAGAGGATAATTAATTTTAAAAGTCTCCAATGAATATCTCATTTCACTTTAAAGCATTTAATTATTAAGTTATGTAGACAAAAATGGAGCATTAAGACTTAAGGATTGAAATGGAAGAATAGGAAACTAGTCAATATACGTGGTGCTCGAATGGCAAAGGAAATAAGAAATAAGGCTTTACTCATCATGCTTTTTGGCAAGCATGGAAAAGTCTGCAAATAGGTTTATTATTGCAGAAGAATGCCAAGCTGTCTTTCATGTTTGATTTTCATAAATGCTTGCCTTCAGCCTTGCCCCAAAAACATTCAAGAAGGTGATTTCTTTTGCCTGCTTATTTCTTGCACAGAGGTGATGCTCAATCAGTTCCCACTGGAAGCTTTCTGAGGGAGCACTTCCATGTGTCCCACTGTTCTGAAGCAGTACACTGGCCTTTCAGTCCTGTGCTCAGCAGTGGTTCTGGGTGAATTGCTTGCTGCTGTTGTACTTGACCAGAGAGGCTGAAAATTGTTGAGCCAAGCTGTTGGTATATTAGGATCCTTCCAGGCTCCTGAAAAAGTGCATGGCTTTGCAAAGTGCTCAAATGCTGTGTGTCACTGGGGATTGCCCTCACCTCTCTAATTCTTTCAGTGATGGGTGTTGGGTTTTTTCCCCCTTACAGTTTAGCCAAACTCCTACTCTGGGAGCTCAGACCTTGCTGAATGCTTAAAGCAGAAGGAGTCAGGCGCTTGTATTTTGATGAGGTGATGGACGTTGGCTTGATGGGTACCTCTCTCTCATTGCAGCCCTCTCAGCTGTCAGATGCAGTGATCTCCATGGTAACTCAAACCCCCAGACTCTTGACAGCAGCCTGCGAGGAGCAGCATTCAGCAGCTCAAGGGTCTCACGACCAGGTAAGCCAAAAAGAACCACCAAATAAGAGCTCACTTGCAACGCGCCATTCCCTGTCCTGTCAGGTTTTCCCTTGGTGAAGTCACCCAGGCAGTCGGGTCCTGTGCACATACACGATGATGGACTTCTACCAGTGTTGTCACTTAAGGCTGTAGGAGTCCAGCTCTCTCAGAGGCATTTGACAAAAAGTCTGCATTTGTTCAGGGTTGGTTTTTAAGCTACAGAGGAAAGAAGCAAAACAAAGAAGTACTGCACAATTCTTTAAGTGGCTTTGGTCTTAAGTAATTGCTATGGTAGGAAATAACCCCAAAACATGTCAGCAGTAAGATCTGTCTTGCTGCTGTACCTACACCACCATCAGTACTGCCCAGGCTCTAACTTTAGGCCTGAGCAATCTTATTCTCCTGCAGTGTATCAGAGACAGTTTCTGTGTTCATGTAACATTCATTGGTTCTCTGCAGCATTTTCAAATTGCTGCTGTGCTCTTTCCACACAAGTTTCTGTGCTAATAGCAGCATGTGGGGCGTTCTGGTTAACATCTTAAGAAGGCACAGAATTCATCCCCTTTTTTGGTGAATTATGGAGAAAGAACAAGATCTTTGCCATTTTGGGAAACCAGTGCAGGGACTATATAGCTATATTCACTCTTCCAGTACCACTAGTAACTGTGAACTAAAGTAGTATCTCTGGTCTTACGCACTTACGTGTGTGGAAGGTTTATTACTCCCTTTTGTTGTCAGGCTTCACCGTCATTTGTATTGAGTTGTTTCTATGCCATTAAGATTGTATGTATTTTGTAAGTGTTTTGTGGGTATTACCTGCATTGTTTCTTTCTTGCTTGCTACGTAAGTCCACTTGGCTCTACTTGGCTCTTACTTTGTATCATTGATGATACTCCTAAATAGTGTTGAGTGAGTACTGGATGATTTTATTGGCGGAATGTATATAATTTTTCAATTATTATTTCCTGTTAACAGCTATTTTTTCATATCTATATTTTAATCACATTTGATGATACTCATAATAATTTCTTACTCTGAGTTTTGTGTGGCTGTAAGGCAAATGCCGTTCGAAAGTCTGTGTGTTTCATTTATGGAATAACATCTGCTGACCATAGTTTGTAACTTTATCAGGTGAATAAATAAAATTCTCTATTTTATTTAGCAAGTTTCTGTAAAATTATGTTGACTGGCATCAGTTTTGTTCATGAAATTTCCCAGTGAATTTATCTTTTATCAGCTTGGCGGTTATTTTGCCTGAGATTAGTAATGACATAGAGTTTTATAATTACTGAGATCATACTGCTTACCATCCTCAAATATTGGCAGAAAATGCTAGCAGTCTTACTGAATTTCTCTGGTGCTCCAAAATGTATTGAAAATTAGCATCGTTGAAATGATCCTCTCACAAACACTTTCAAGACTCTTAAGGCACAAATTATCGCATAGTACTAATTTAAAGTTGTCTTTTAACGTTCCTTTTGGTTACTAATGGCCTCCTTATCTCTAAAACTGCTTTTCTTCTACTTAGAAGAAGATAGATGTTGATTGTTTTGGGATTTTTTATGTAGCATGTTTGTATTCCTTTAAAACATGAATCGCAAGTTGGAGGTCTTGTGCTGTTTCGATTACCCAGATTTTCCTATTAGAATTGATTTCATTGGGTTTTAAAGTGTAATCTATATTTCAAGTTAATTACACCCTTAAACCAGAATGGGAGTATCATTTTTTTGCCACAGGTTGCCTTTTTTTTGGACTATTTAATCATTACCTTTGGTCCCTGGTGGCAGTGGGATAGGGAGAGTTCTCCACATTTTTACTCTCGTACTTTCTCCCAAATGTAAATTTTTTCACTAGTTCACTGGGCTAATGAACTTCCGTGCTTGATGTTAACTAAGCTGTTTCAAATACCAAAATGATAATTACAGTCTGGGCCTGTGCATTCACTGTGTATTCTAGCAGTGCAATTTGGGAGTGCCTGATGAGTTACTACTGACTGCTTGGCATTTCTAGCTTACTTTCTCACGTGAACGTCCTTCATAGTTCTTTTCATGTTTTACAAATACATGCTTAAGCAGATCATCCAGTTCTCTGATATGGTTTGGTGGTTTGCTTTATCTCAAATTGCCGACAGTATATCCTTCTGGCGTCCAGTAGTGTGTTATCTATATGAGTTCAAGACCTTGGCATCCTGAATTATCAGTAATTTTGAGAAATAATGGTGCTAATAATGTAGAGTACCATCTTCTATATCCTTTGTCTGGCTCTTAGTGCAGATCTCCCCAGCAGTTAAAATGATAACTATTGATAACTGTTATTGGTATGATAGGTGTGACAATGATAAGAGGTTAGCTGTATCAGGGTCATGTGTGATATGTTGTATGAATGCACAGGGAATTAGAGTATTTTTACTAGAAAACCTTGTAAAAAGCAAGATGAAGCAAAGAGATGAGGTGAAATTAGATGTCAAAAAATGAAAGGTTTGCGAAGTTCAGTTTGAAAAAGTAGGAAAAGCAGGTGTATGCACATGATACCTAGGAAGAAACAGGTCACCTTTTTCTAGTTTTATGTTCCTTGTATGAATTAGTTACTTTGAATTTAAGAACAAGATGGATAGGATGTAGTGGAAGATACTTCAAATGCATCAGCATATCAGCAGATTTCTGTTGTTCAAAGAGCCTGGAATAGGTGCAGTTTAGGAATGTCACAAATGAAATGTGGTAGTGCAAGTTGTGACTGTTGGTAGAAGTGCAGAGGCACAAATTAATATAAGAAAATGTTCATTATTTTTTTAAAAGTTTCCAGACCAGTATTTTTTCAGAAGTATTCATTTGGTGTGATTGAGAAGAATGTTCCATTATACATAAGTTAGCACTAAGATTTCTTTTGCATAAGAACACTGCATTTTATACAAAGAAAGTAAGAGAAACTGTAATCAAAAAGTTTGCTTGCCAATGCATGATTCTGAAAAGTACCGTAACACACCCATGCATACTGTTCCTTAACAGCTTCTATAATTTTTTTACAATTACTAATTTTTAGTTATTTGTTTCAGTTTATTTAGAACTTTATAAGTGATATTGCACAGGCATAGGGTGTAGAGACTTTCTGTATTTTAACAAAAGTTACTGTTGGCACAGTACTTATCCCACCAAATAATTTTATTGGTCAGTTAGATTTATGGGCTAGAAAATCAATCTGCTTTTGAACTATATTCTTTATAATTCTCAGGTTTAATTAATAAACTCTGTATTGATTTTGTTTTCTAACACTGTTTTTCAAGTGTCAAGTATCAAATAGTATTGCACCTGTGGGTGTACACATTAACTATTCCCCTTGACTACTCAGCATTCACTATTCATAGAGTGGTTATTCTTAGAAGTCTCATCGTATCTGTTCACTGAAATGCAGTGATCTGTTGTAATAATATTTTTTTGAATAAGCATATATTAAAATAACATGAACATTCTTTAAATTTGCAGCTGTTTCATGGCTCAAGTAGAGCTTTATTTATATAAGCCCTGGTACTTCTCTTGCTACTTGGTGAATCATGGTTAACTGAACTCTGATTTTATTAATGAAATATTAATTAGTACTTTTTGGACTATTAACCAAGTCAGAAGAAAGTATATGTAGCTAGAATGTGAACTTCTGTATTTTACATTGTAGTGGAGAGATGAAACTACTATTCCAGTCATGGCTAACTTCTGAGAGACTTTCTTTGAGCCTTTCTCTTACACAGTATGGTTTTACGCTACTGATAATGGAATATAATTATTGTGCTTTTTTTTTTAAATCTTTTTTCTTTAACACAGCTAAGGTGTCAAGGAAGGTTTTTGATGATAGTAAAGAGGATGCTATTCAAACTGAGGTGGTAAAATGCCTTATCCTTTGATTTTTAAACTAATCTGGTGGTTATTTAAGGCATAGCTCAGACCTCGTAGGACTCAACTGTGATAATCCCATGCTCTGCTATTTGATTTGTAGAGCACGTTATGATACCACGTTCACTGTGCCAGTCACTTGAAAGTGCTAATAATAGATACGCAAAGTGGGGAAAGGCAATTTTTGTTGTAGTCATTAGTAAGTATATATTTAGTTCACCTGGAGTGCCAGCTGAAGTGAAAGGCTCATACCTTTATGAGCAAACACCATGCCACAAGGATGGGGAAGTGGAGCTCTGCCCTGCCCAAAACTGCTCCTCTGAGTTTGCCCAGCAAAGACTTCACACAGGTCAACAGTGCTTTTTCATCCACCCAGAGTCTGCTTAACTTGTCTGGGCAGAACTGCAGAAATGTGCCCAGGTCAGTGGATTCAGCTCAGGCTGCAGCACTCTTGGGAAGCTCAGGTGTTCCCTTGGACAGGTGCTGTGCACACACTGTGTAGAGCATATTCCAGAGACACAGTGCCTTCTGCAGCCTGCCTGCACTGTGTATGTGCAGTAAATCAGCTGCTTCCCAAACAGAGCTAGGACAGTTTTCTTCTGAAGACAAATAGGATTTTCTGCTTTTTTAAGGTTGATTCAAACAAAGCTTTTATTTTAAACTGATTTATTTTACCACATCATGGTGTAGAAATGGAATTACTACAGGCAGTCTAGTTAAACATGCTCCTGAATAATCTGAATGTCTCATGCAGCCATCACACACAGAAACAGGACAGGTAATATAATTGTTTTTTCAATAAATTGTTAATTAAGCCTTGGAGATACACAGGATCTGTATTTCCATTTACATTTCTGCATGACCTTGTTCCTGTCTGAACTGCATTGATTTAATGGAACATGAATATAACTTACGGATAAACACAGTTATATAGATAGTACATGCTAAAAAATTGTGCCCAATATACAGATTAACATCAGTTAATTTCAGAAGAAATTCCATCTTCAAGCAGCCTGTGAACATTTTCACCTGGTATTTTACTGTCTAGTCTTCACTATAAATGCTGTAAATGAAAAGAAATAAAATTATTATTTTTTCTCAAAGGTTTATGTAACGTAGTGGTGAGAGTTAAGGTGTAGTTCTTTGGTGTAAACTGGAGATATTTTAGGTGTAATTAATCAAAATGGATTTGCAAACATGTCGTCACTGATACTGTGTTTTACTTATGCACTGAGGTCACAGGTTCAGACTTGGCTTTCTAATCAAGGACCTTGGTCCAAGCTTGTTTTTTTTCACAAATGTGAATACAGTGATTAGTAAAATTGTTGTAATGACATATTTGGAGAGTGGGTGATCACCACAGAAAAAGCTGAGGTGATTTAAGCTATCCCAGAGCCCACACCTGAGCTGCAAAAGCAGAGCACTTGAGTCCCCCAACTGTTTTAGTGCAAAGTCCATTCTCAGCCAGCTCTTGCTGAAGTCTCTTAAAACGACCAGGATGTTCTAACTTTAAAGAATCCAGTGAGAGATCAGTCAGTCTTTAGCTCTTGTTCAGCTGTCAGGGACAGTAAACTCCAGGTGAGGAGCAGAGGCAAACAGCTGCAGCACACCTGGTTTTACACCGGTGCCACCATTTGTGCAGTATGTCTCAAAATAGTCTTTTATTGACTTGCCCATAGCCTTTGAATAAACTCTGCTATGTAGAGACCTTCACACATGAGATGGCTACCCAGGGTTGTATAGTGCTGTATCTTCTCCTAATAAATGGTTCTGGTGACTGGGTTAATATGCATGGCATCTACTCAGAAAATATTGGGGGAACAGGGAAGGCACTCTCCCAAACATCTCTGTTGTACTAGAACAAAGTGGGTTTGTAATTTTTGTTATATCTGAAATGGTTAACATTTTTTTACTGGTTGCTGCGTGAGCTACAATGTGATTTAGCAAGCATCCCAAATGTCTGTAACATGAATTGTGTTTATCGTCAACCTAAATCAGTTTAAATAAGCTTAGTTCAACTGATGCATGCACAAATTAATTTCCCTTTTATCTAACCAGCTTGCAGTCCTAATAAACAGAATAATCAATCATAGCTGCCTTCATCTATAGCATGATTGTATATCTCTGATCAAGGAAATGTAGAATAATTTCTCTCTAGTCCCTACTTAGTTCCCCTTGTAATCAAGGTTTCTGGATATAATGATTCACCTTAATCATTTTTACATTCCTTGATAGATAAAAAAAAAATTTTTTTTTTGTTTGTCTGTTTAAAGGATTATTACATTCAACATTGTAAAACTAATTTTAAAAGTATAAGATATTTTTGTTTCTCCACAACACTGAAAATAATGCCAGTCTGACTCAGAGAACTCTGTAAACACAATGGCAATGTCACTGTGCTTTGAACAGTTTGTACTGAATGCTCGTCCTTTTTAGTAATAGCTTGTTTGAGGCCACTGGCATCTTTCTTACTGATTGAAGTGAGTCTGGGACTCTGGCTAGACATTTTCTCTCTTCATTGAATTATAAAGTGCCAAGCAAAACCTGAGGTTAGCTTCATGTAAGGTGCTACAAAAAGCCCAAACAATTAAAACTACCCTTCAGGTCACTGGCCTTCAAATAATTCTTTAACTTTTATGCTGAACTGTTTACACTATGTATCAGGTGTCTTTAGTCTTTTAATTTTATACATATGTAGTATATCACACATGTAGTAATACTTTTGTCTAGATAGACAATTATGAAAAATGTATAATATGTAAAACAGGAACTCAAAATTTATTTACAGTTGCCTTTTACAGCTTCTTAGTGTACTTTTGCCACCAAGCAAAGGTACTTTAGCAATCAGTTCTGTATCTTGCAACTGCAAAATGCATCAAGGAAACCTTATGTTCTCTGTGGTTTTTCTCAAAAGGTGTGTTTAGAGTATGTTCCATTAAGTGCAGTTGACAATATTAGGAAAACAGCAGGCTTTAGGAAGGAAGATTCCTACCGTAGTAGTTGTTGACAGTTTCTGGATTGCTAGTTCAGAAATACTGTTCCAGATCAAGGTATAGCAAGGAGTTGACATTGAGATTAATCTTTCCTCTATATTAAAAATAGAGCATCATTATACAAAAATAGTAATTATTTTACTGGCACAAAAGAAAGGTGCAGTGCACCTTTTTAAGTAAACACTGTAATATGGCCTTACACAACAGTGTGTCTTCTTGCTCTTTACGTGGTTCTATTCCATGAACACAGCTATTAAATATCTCTGGTCATTTAAGGCTCAATAATTTGCTTCAAAATTTGAGTTCAAATTAATCTCATGTTTAAAAATATATTACTTCAGGTTTTAGAACAAAAATCTCATTTTGCACTTCCAGTTTCATCACTTTTTTTTTGCAGATTCCTTATTTTTTGGGTCAAAAGTTCAGCTGTGTTAAAATATGACTACGTTTAAACTTGGTATCTGAAATGACATGAGGTCTTTCCAGCCATGTTTTCATGAAACACTGCCCCAAACATTTCCAGATAAATTATTTCATTCCAATATTTTGTTCATTTCCTTCTTTTAAAGAGCTCTGGGTTTATGTCAAGCTATTAATCATAGTTGGATAACTCTGTTTTAAACTATTTGAGTTGATAAATCGTTGTTTAGTAGTAAATTGGAGAAGCTGTTTTTCCTTGTATGCATGCATTTGATTTCTCTCTAGATACTGATAGATCTCTGTAAATTATCTGCTTACAAGTAAGCCCAAATCTTTTGAATTTAACCTAATCAGATAATGTTTTGGAAGCCTGTTAATATATACAGTCTTTGCAAGCTCAAAGAGTAAAAATTCTCCCTATAAGTAGGTGTTTAAGATTATGCAAAGATCATTAAAAAAAAAGAAAAGTAACAAATACTATATCAATTTTTAAAATAATAACCCTAGGCCAGAGCAGCAAAAGTCAAGGAAGCAGAGCTATTTGTGGTGCCATCAATCTGAAAATTGTGCTCCGAGGAATGATACCAGTGGATGCACTTGGGTCAGGGAAGTTAAGTGAAAGAGGAGGAGGGAATGGTCTGACAACCCTGGCTGGGAGGCCTAAGCCTGGGGATCCCCTAAATTTCTCTTCTCCACAGATGTTGGATTAGCTAGTGTAGCCAAAATCAGAAAATTTGGATAAAAAAACCTTGGCATTAAGCCTGTTGTTACTGCCTATTACCAGTTTTGTATAAATACAAATTTTCCAACTCTTCTCCCTATTTTTTTCCCATAAACTAACCATCTTTCTTTATATTAACTTTTTTCATCAAAATCGTGTTTTGAGAATTTGAAAAATATCCTTACACAGACTTTCCATTTATGTTGTGGGTATTATTTCAGTCATTCCCCAAAGCTCTTGTGGTGCCATATCTCTCAGAGCTCTCTTCTTGCTTTGGTTACCTGTCCTGTCATCAGTGCATGCTCTTGTCTTTCATACAGCAGCTTGGATAAAGAGTATGTCAGCTTTGTTGGAGTCCAGCCTCTTGGCATGTGTTTTCTCTTAAGTCAGGTTTGGTTTGGGATTTCACAGGAGAGCGAGCATTAAGAACTCATTGATAGCTAATGGTCTGCATCATTATGTTTTGTGTTCCTAATATTTTGACACAAGAATATTGGAGACAAATGAGATTGTATTGATTTAAATCACTGTTGCTATGCAGCAGAAGAATTGTATGTCCCTTTGAAAGAGAGAGTAAAACAGGAGTGGCCTTGTTTTTACAGGGATGGAGGAAATAAAATTTCTGGTAGTGTGGCAAGTCTGTTACTCCTGGAGTAGATTTGTTGATGAAATCTTTCAGGTGTATGGCTTTTGCTGTGCCTTTGTCCCAGTTGCTCAGGTTAACTACTAAAGTAAGCCCCAGGGCTTGTTTATGTAATTTTAATTATACTTTTCAGTGACTTTGGAGAGAGTTTGTACAGCGGATTTTATTCATTGTGTGATTTCTTAGCGTTCTAGAAACTTGCATCATTCTCTTTATAAAACTTTTTTTTGTCTTGATAAGATACCAGAAGCTTAAAATGGGTGATTTTCCTAAAAGCCTTGCAAATGCAGCAGATCTCAGTCTCCCTCCTATGAAGGTGTCACCTCGGAAGGCAGGTGCAGAGCTGTTTACCACCGTCAGACGTGATCGCGCCGTTCTAAATTAAATCTGCCCGTGATGGTTAGCAGGGAGCTAATCAAATCACTTGCACTATTTGATCTGCTCCCATCGCCTTTCATTATCAAAGCTCATTTAAACTGCTTTAAACTAGAACTGAACTGATAAAACAGATAAATTCGTACATCTGTGGTCATGTTTTCCTGCTGCTATATTTTGTATTATCTGAGCGTAAAAACTCAGCATAAACAGCCTAAAATCAGCAATTTATTGTATACTGCACCTTGTCATCTGAACAGTTCTATTAATTTAGCCACTCTTAGTTTTGTTTTGAGCAATGCAGAATAGCTTTTCATTACCATGTAGTATTTTTCACCAATATAGCAGATAAAAATTAACATTCTGCCCTTTAGAATTACCTCATTTCCTTCTGGATAATAGACAATACATAACAAGTTGTTGCGGCATGGCTTTAAAAGCACGGTTACTCTTTTCCCATAGTAATCAAACACTTGAAAACAACAGTCATTTCCTGCGGATGGTGTGTAATCTCACATAATTAATATGCTTTTCAGCCCAGTATTGGAATAAAACCAGTCAATACTATGTTCCCCTGTCCCCAGTTGGATTACCCCAGATCAGTACAGTGAATATGAACTAAACAGACCTGGAAGCAGGAAAGAACTGGCCTATTAGAAGAATTCTTACTAACCTCTTACTTCCCCTGCGCATTTGAAAAGCTGTCGTTTTTACTTTTGGTTTACTCATCAGTGGCATTCAATTGTCAATAATCCATCCTCGGGTCTGAATTCTGCTGTTGAGTCTGTGCCATCTGCAGTACCTTTGATCTGGCAGCTATGGAAATTAGGTAATTGAAGGTGCAGTAGTCCCTGATTGGTTTTGCAGACATTTTTAATGTTTTTTCATCTAATTAGTAAATCACTGCTTAAATTAGGCCCACCAAGCTGAAACAGAGGTAAAAGGATGAGGTCGAGACTTAAAGCAAGATGTGGTTGCTTACTGTATGTAGTACAGATAGGACTGGATTTTGCAGAAGCCTGGGGCCTGAGAAAGGGTTGACAGGGTGCATCTTTTTTCCAAGTGAAATTACTTACCTCTTGGAGCTGGCAGGACAGCTGAAGTATTTCTGAATACATAAAGAATTGGGAGGAAGGGGAGCAATTGCAAAATGGTTTTCTGTGTGCTGTGCTTAATGGTAAACTATCTTTTGAAAGATTTGAGTTGAATGTTGAGCCTGTTGAAACAAACTATTACTCCCCTTATGTTTAAAGGGTATTTGATTATGTTAAAGGCTAAATTATGGCTTTGAATTTGCCTACAGATTTTGGAAAGTAAGAGCATAGCTTCTAGCTCAGGTATCTTTCATATATGAGTATCTCCCCCAAATACTGGTGCTGGTGCACATGGTAACCAGGGACTGTTTGCTGCATTTTTGACTATTAGCCATAGCCCATGCTGCTAAAAGACAGTCAGGTCTAACTCACCTTCCCTGTGAAAAAGACAAATGGTTGAATAGGTTTTGGTCAGATACAGCTGGTCGTATCTATGGCAACAACACTGAAAAGGGGGTATTGAAGCATTGTCCCTGCAAATTAGAGCTAATTTCACTTTGACACCACTTCTTATTAGCAGTAATGTGCAAGAAAAAAACTGCAACAGGTTGACCTTTGGTTTCCTGAAGTCAATTTTATTCCCACAGACTATGGGAATAATACAATGAAGAGCAACATAAAATCCCAAATCCGTAATACCATTTGTTCAAATGGCTTTGCAGGCCTTACAGCAAGAAGTGCAAAACCTGGCCAGCGAGGCCACAGTGCTGTATTAAATCTGCCCAGCCGTGGCTGAGCTCCCCACAGTGGAGTTCTACCATTCCATAAGTGTCCTGCAGCCTCCTGGGGTCACCTGCACTGTGGTGACAGCTGGGACACCCCAGGCTCCCAGCTTCTGGCTGTCAGGTATCCACAGGGGTTTCAGCAAGGAACAAATTGCAAGGTGTATGAATGCCATTATTGTACACTTGGACTTCATGATCTTAAAGGTCTTTTCCAATCTAAATGGTTATTTTATTTCACATACTGCTTTTAGCTCCAGCTCTTCTATTACCTACATAGCCTGTAAAAATGGAGTATGAATTTTTGTGTATTTTTTATACTATAAATATTTTCAGATTTAACCATTCACTCTTTCAATGATAGCAGTAAAAAGTGACTGATATCAAAAGTGGGCAAGTGAGAGTGATCATCATATCTTTTCCTTTTTTTCTCTTTTTTCTTTTATTTTACTGTCAGTTATCTAATTAATGCTACTTGGGATAGAGGAAGTCAGGTACTGATTTCAGCAGATACTGTAAATGTTGCCAAGTTTAGCCAGCTGTGTCTTGGAAATAGAAAACTGCAAAGTTTCAGATACCCCAGCATAGAGATAACCTTCATTCTGAATACCCTAAACCCTAAGGAGAAATAGGGAAGTTTTAAAAGCATAACAAAGAAATGAGAAAAGGCAAAAAATAATTGTGGAATGTGACATAAGAAAGAGCAAGCTTAGAAAGTGGATAAACCCATTTTTTTGTGCACTTACATGTAGCTCCCTGCATCCCTCCTCTTCTTCCTTGTAAACTGTGCCTTCCTTAGAGCTGGAAGCAGTGAGGTTCTCTGAGTACTTCAGGATCACTGTCATGCCCCTGCTTCACTTGTGAGCCATGAAGTCTCACCCTTTACTTTCATAGCTCCAGTGGGTTTAGTCAAGAGCTTTAACTGAAAGTTCTTTGAGAAAGAGGCTTTGGCTTTGCATCTCCTGTCAGAGGGACTTGCCATATTGTGCAGCAGTTAAAAAATAACTACTAATACCAGCAATGAAAACAAGGAGAGCAAAAAAGGCAAGGATGTGTGTTTCTGCAGTTGTTAGAAAATGGATTATACTTTCAGGACTTTATTCTCATCTACTAAGACAGTGCTTGTGCTCTTATTTTGTTGCTTTTCTGGAAGATGAACAGAGGGAATATGGAGATAAGCAATTGTAAAGGGAATTTTTGGTTGTCTAAGCACATGCACAAATTAGATTTCCCCTCCCCTGCTTCTTCTGGCTATCTGCCAATTAATAATTTAAATTAGCAGGATCTGGAAGGTTGGGACTGTGACGAAATTCAATCAAGCTTGAATTCAAAGTCAAGGCTGGGTTTTTTATTGTGAAGATGAAGTATCTTGAAGAGAACTTTAAAAGTGAAGACGTGTAGTTTATATCCTTTCATAAGGTTTGCTTTATCATTTTGGGATTTTGTTTCATTTCTTCTGTGTATTTTGTCCAGCTAATTACCACAAAACACTGGTGAGATGGATGAATCCTAAGTGAACTATTAGAAAGCAGTTTACAGTGTTTACGAAGTAAAAAGATTAAGTTGTATTTCCCAAGGTTGCAGAGTCAGAATTGAGAATCAAATGTAATCTTTGGAAATCAGTCTTCAGCCTAAACTGCATAGTTTTTTCATTATTTTGAATTACAAAACACACTTCATTAGGACAATATGAAACAAGCTTGAAATATTTTGTCTTCATTTCAGTGCTCAAATGACAGTCTTATTTACAGTTTTCAGTACTGCAGGTGTTCTTCTTTCTCTAGCACAAAAATGGCTTAGAGATTGTACAAAACCAAACGTAAGATTTGGTAGAAAAGGACAATATCTCTGAATAAGACTGTTTTTCTCAATGGGTGCTGGTGGCTTGTTATGAAATTTTGTTATGTTCCAAGCTTTTAAGGCAAGATGAATTGTGTAGGACATGAAAACAAATATGTTTCTTTTCAACACATTTTTAAGCTCATATAACTAGACTTTAACAAGTAATTGCTCTCTGGATTTACTGTTGATTTCATTTACTGCCCGACTCACTTGTGTGGTCGAACTACATTATTTAAGGTGATAGGTTAAGCGTGATTGTAAACCCCTAGTGAATTTTTTTTTCTAAAAAAGGATTTCTCTTTACTTAAGTACAGAAAAATAATGGAGTATGTATAGATCTCTTAATATAGTACTGTTTTTTCCTTTAATTATTAGATACAACTTACACCTGCATTGGTGCCTGTGTACCATATTCACACTTGAGCAGAGACATTTTCAGTGGCAGGAGCGGTGCTGTAGTGGACAGAGCCATGGCAGGAGTCCTCAGAGCTGCCACATGATACCTGCCTGTCACCTTTCACCCACCAGAGCCAGCTTACCTAGAGCTGACTGAAGCTGATAAAACACACCTTTCCGGATGTAAATCCAGGTTACAAACCAAATCTGCGGTTGAACCAGACTTAAGAATCAGACATCCTGATTTTTATCCATTTGGTTTTGTCTGTTGGTGCTGTTTACAATAAGGTAGCACCTAATGTAGTGCTCAGACTGAGCAGCTGAGGAGTGACACCAGGGGTCCCTGGGCATGCCAGTCCCCAGCCAGAGTGGACTGAAGGCTTGTCACAGCTCCTTGTCCTGGCACAGCCTGCTTCCACACACCAGTGTCCTTCCCTGCCCAAAGCTGAGGAGAAAGGCCAGAGTTCTGCCCTGAACTTTGAGTAAGACCCACATCTCCTACCAGGCTGTAAGCCAGGGTGTGCCAAGCGAGCACATACCTGGGGACTTCATTCTGCCTTCAGCCCTGGTCTCTGTAGCTAAGCCAACCAAACAAAAATGTGTCTGTGGTTCCAGCAATAGTTTACAGGCACAGTTCAGCTATCTAAGAGTGGCATTTTCTCTTTAGTGTGTTATGGGGCATTTATTTTCCTTGGTTTTGAGGTCAGAGAGATAAATGCATGACTGTATCGAGTACCAGATATGCTTTTAAAACTGTAGACAGTTTTGAACACAGTGAAAGAAAATGACAATTCCCTGTCAAAGTATAGACCAAGGAGTTTAATACTGGAAGATGTAGTTTGAACTTCAGACAGAGCAGTTTTCCCATGAGTCCCTAATAGAGACAGAAAACAATGTTCTTTAGTGAATTTTGCTACAGCACTGTATTAAGTTGTTCCAAATGAGAGAAAAAAGGCATGTTGCATCGGTTTTTTGTGTCCCATGGCTTGATGCGTACTGTCATTTTTTTGTTATATTTGCAGCTCCATAAAATGTTTCTCATCTTCCATATATAAAAGTATTTGAAACCAGCATGCCATACATCATCATCATCATCAACAACAACAACTTCTCTTCAAGTTGTTGTAAGTTGATGTAATGCCCAGAACAGGAGCAGAATATGAAAACCAGTCTAGCGAGTTCCTGGAATAGCTGTTGTACAGAAGCTGTTATTTGCTGCCTTAGTTACAAGTCCAAGTCCTCAGGCGTTTTCTGTCATGTGTCACTGCCCCTCGTTGATGTGTAGTTTGGTTTCAGTTACGGCCTGGAGCTACACAGTAATGAGCCAAGCAGGGCAGCTGAAGCACCAGGGACACCTCAAGTTCTTTCCCAATCTGATATTCTTGGGTAGATAAACTCTTTATTTCTATACCATGGGCTTCACCTTCTCTGTGGTCTCCCAAACGACAGTGGTGTTTTGCTGTACTTTACTATGCAAGGAGCCTTCAGAGGCTACGAGCATCTTGCGGTGTCAAAATTGTTTTTACTGTAGCTTCTAACACCATGTATGTTCACTTACATGAATTGCTGTACAGATGGTAAGTTACCCATTTTGCTAAGCAGCAACCTATATGAATAGCTGGTTATCCTCAAAAAGGAATGTAATTCGTGGTTTCTGTTGGCTTTCCTAGAGGTATTTGATTGTAATGTTTCTGTCAGGTAGTTTTAATAACGCCAAGGTCAAATAGTTGAGTGTGGACTTTTTTCTCACTATTTCCAAGACTACGTGAAGACAGCCTCAAGGGAATTTTTGGAAGAGTTTATTCAGATGCTGACTGTCAATAGTATCTCCAATATAATTTCAGAAATGGGTGATAATGGCTGAGTGTTTGCTGTCAAAATAGAGCTGGGGTCAAAAGTACTATTCAACTCCTGAATGCAGATGCCTTGTCACATTTCCCTTTGGAAGCAGCAGATAACTAGATTGAACTGAAACTGGAGACAGTGTGTTTTTTATGACACAAATTGAACTCCTGCCAATGACAAATTTCAAGGTACATTGTGAAAATGAAATGATGCAGTGCTAGCTGAAGTGCATGACATAGCTATGAATAGATGTACCCATGTGTACGACACGGCTCCTACCTTTCTTTACTTGGAGAAAACAGTTTCACATGCACCAAGGTCGACAGAGTGGTTGTATCCTGTGAAGCTCATGTCATGCATGAAAGTACATAAAGACCATCTGGGAACGATAAAAATAGCCTGTCCTGACTGGATGATTTGTGTGGTGGCCAAGGACTGATACGCTCATTCAGGAAGCAGCGAAACAATGTCAAACTTGTTGGGAAATAACCAGGCTTATTTTCATCCTTGGGAATGGCCTGGTATCTCATGGAACGAAATCCACAAGGAGACTTTCAACCACACGGTTTCTGAATACCCTGAAGGAGTCCGTGTGAACTGAAGTGGTTCAGTGCAGGCAGTGGAAATGTTAAGATTATTCTTAATATTTTAAGATTTCAGGTTTTGTATATCTGGAAAAGATCAAGAGCAATAGTATAGTTTAACTCATATTTAATTTTTTTGTTAAGGATTTTTTTTAGTTTTTACACTTTTGAAAGGGTTTTTTTTAAGTTTTTAGATGAGGTTATGTCAATTTATCAGACCAAAAAAAGCTGACCATGTGCTGATCAGCCTTATTCAGATATCTCCAAATGGTTTATGTAATGATCTTGTGTGAAGATGGTTTATAAAGCAGGACTGAAATTTTTTAATTGAGCTACAGGAGTGCAGGACATTCAACTTAAATGGGGGTAACACTGGCCAGATTTCTTTTTTTCAGCTCTATCTAGAAAGAATGATTCTGAAACAACAGACATATCTATAAACAGTGAAACTCAAGTTCAGCCTTTCTATGCAGCAGAAGAAATAGAGATATTAATGATGACTGGTTTCCTGACAAGCATTTAATGTGGCACAGGTGTCACAATCGCAGCTTCTGAGCACAGTTTTAATCAGGTTATCATACCTAAATGGCTTCTGTAGAAGCCCGCAACCTGAGCACTGTAACCTGTGACAGTCTGTCTCCGGTTTTTATTGTTAATGGATTTGCTGGATAAAGCTGTGTTCTCCAGCCACATCAGGCAGTCCAGGCACTATTTTAAATGCTGTTAGGAGGCCTGGGAGTCGCTATTAAGAGAATATCTGTAAGCCACCTCCCTGGTCTGGTTTAACATTGAGCATCTAATTAGTGCCATCCATTTCTGACCTCAAAACTGTCATTTTATATTGAAGACAATGTATTAGTCTGAATGACCTGGATGCTATTCTGTTAAATAGATTGTGAGTCCTCCAATGGCTTGTTCTGTCATTTACTTGTATTACCTACCAGCAGAATGGTGTGTACAGACAGGGAACTCTGCTGTGCCCCATTAATTGAGAAAAAACTAACTACCTCTGTGTTTTCTTTCACACTTTTGGCTAAACTTGGATCAAGATTGGAGATTTGAAAGAGCCATGCCATTGTGTCCCCAGTGCCCCCACTAGCAAATTTTGTTTGTTAACTTACGTGAGACTCAGCCAAAATTTAATCTGTTCTGTGGGAAATAGGAACAGCTGGAGACTTCAGAGGGAGTTTGATTTCTGAATTAACCCAAGATTTGGGTGTGCGCACAGCTCTTTGGTCTCCTATTTGGTTGGTTTATTATAATTGTATTAAGAAGAATGATGCACTTCTTTCGAATGTGGAAGAACATACAGGATATACTCAGTACCATGAGAAACTTGGATTTTTTCAATTTTTCCAGAGGTATAAGAGGATTTAGTATGGAAGAATCTGTTCTTTCTTCATACAAGGATAGTTTGATCTTCTATCTGAGTGAAGACAAAATCTTCAGAATAGTGTTTTCATATTTAATATTAGTTATATTTCAGATCTTGTTTTGGGAATACTTACACTGTAGTTTTTCATTCTTCTCTGTGTAATCCATTACTTCCGAAAGTGACATGAGTGAGTATTCTGCTTATACCTAAAGAATATGGATGATTTCCTGAATGACAAAAATGTCATTTTACGTAAGAGGTATAGTTACAGGCACCAGCTCCACTGGTGGAAAAAAATGTAACACACTTATTCCACTTGCTGAATACAAGTCTTCATTCATGTGTTATCTTGGGGGGAAGGGGAAATCGAAGCTGGGTTTTTTCCCAGATTTTTTGAGCTCCATTGAGTGGTGTCAGGTGAGGGAATGTAGTGTGGGTGTTCCAGTTGCGAAATATTTGGAATACTGACTTGAAGCAGAAGCAATTGTGCAGGCTTTCCTGTTTTATAGCCTCACCTGTAATCAAAGTAAATGGTGTTTCCTAAATACCATTAGAGGGTGCAATTAAACAGCAGGAATTAAATAGGAAAGCATTTCTTTGCTCTCGGAATGGAGCCTCTCTTCAGCTGGCATTCTCATCCACCACAGCTTTCACTGGGCCGCATCCCACAGCCTGGCAGCCTCTTCCTTCTGCGCTGTGCCTGCGTCCTTGCCCTGTCATTGAAGTTCTTCTTCCCTGTCCCCAGGATGCACGTCCGTGTGCTCAGTCCTGCCCATCAGCTCTCTCACCGTGCAATTTGCCATCAGTCTCCTGAATTTAAGCCCCACAGTTCAAGCTTGGCTCAGACCTTGCCCCTTGTGCAAGTTCACGATGTCTCGTCTCAGGCTCAGCTGGTTGGTTCCAGGGAGCAGCTCAGGGAATGGGTTTTGCCTTTGCAGGAGACAAAGTGACTCCAGTAACAGGTGGCAGGAGATGCCATATTGGTTGGCAACTTTAATTTTGCAACTTTATTTTAACATTCCCATTGTAAGGTACTTGATGACATGTTATGTCTCTGCGGTAATTTGTGTGTTATATGGTTCTGTGTCCTGTGGATTAGTGTTTACGCACCAAAGGTAAATGGTTTACCCCTCCAGCTTCACTTTGTAGGCATTTTAGCAACTGGCTTTTAAATTACTTCATATAAGCACAAAACTTAAATAAAAGTGTCTTTATAAGCAAAAAGGATCCTTATAAAAAATTAAATAAAAGTTGCAATTTCACTTTAGATAAGCCAATTGCCCCAATTTAAAAATAAACCTGCTGCAACAGAATATTTAGAAAAGTGATCATAAGAGTTGAGACATGATATTATTCTCTCACTGGTTAGCTCACATGAAGTAAAATAATTTTAAGGGTTTAATTTGATATTAATAGATATCCATTGCATCTTAGTGACTTTATATGTTTTACAGAATATTTTGCAAATTTAGTAATATAAAGAACTGGACCATACTTAGTGATGAAGTAACAACCGCCCTGTGCATGCATTCATAGTGCTATTGGATTATTTTAAGTCAGTGATTTGTTTGTTATTTACTTCTACCTCCATGCTCGTAGAAATTCATTTGACTTCTTGTCCCCAGGCTTTTCTTTCCTGCACGTCTCCTTTATTTTTATAGTAAAAAATAGACAACTCGGCCAAGAGGTCAGTCATCTGAAGGTGATTGAGCACTTGAACCATCACCATGAGCATGCCAGCCACCCTCTGCACGAATTCAGAGGTGCTTTGTGGAAGTTCAGTAGTGAGAATGGCTGCAGCTCTGCTGGTTGCTCCTGCTGTAACCAAGACAGAACCAGGAGGAGCTGAAAGCTCATTTAAAGCAGGATTGGGGGGGCAAGTGAGCAGCTGACACATGGGTGAATGTTTCTGATCTTTTATTAATACGTTGTGTCAGAAGCATTAAGAGCTGTTCTTACACACTGGCATTGTTAGGCAGGTGGCCTAATTTGAGGTGAACCTAGAAAGGCTGTTGTTAGTTTTGCTTTTTGAGGAACAGTAGAAATTATTTTGTTCTTGTTACTAACAGTTGAAATTATCAGAGAGGCTAGAGATGTGAATTTGTGAAACATGCTTTACATTTATGTTCACATTATGTCACAAATGTAGGGTGGTCCTTCACTTTGGAAGGGAATGGATGTGGTGCCTTACGACCATAATGGTTACTCTGTTGATGACACTTCCTGAGAGCCTCTCTGTAACACCAAAACCTGCATAGAAACATTTAAGACATATTTGTTAACATTTTAACAGTTCTTTGAAAATAGAGAACAATAAAAAGTCATTAATGGTGACACTGTTAACTCCTGAGGTGGGAGATTCATCTCTTAATGGGAAAATTGACATTTGCATGTGCATAAGACTATACTTTTCTTAGACTATGGTTATCATTATTGATTTTATACAAATACCCCATATTGTTTTATTTTGCTACATTTTATATTGTAGTCCTTCCAAAAGGAATGCACATTTTATTACTAATTATAAGCAGTTTTCTTTGTCAGTGAAATGTGCCTAAATTATTACCCCTGCCCTGCCCCAAAAAAATATTAAGTTGCTTGATCTAGGTGTATGACAAATGCTGTATTGGAGTGTCCATGTCAGGTCTTAAAATAAGAAAGCTGAGAGTTTATTTAAAAAGAGACATGCTATAATTCTCTTACTGGCTAGCTCACATAACGTAAAACAATTTAAAGTTGTTTGTTTAAGGGGTCTCCATTGCATTTTAGTGACTACGTCTTACAGAGTATTTCGCAGTTTTAATAATCATGGAAGACTTGTGCATAGGTTAGGGCTTAAAGTGTCAGTGGCTAAAAAGGAAAATT
Source organism: Pachycephala philippinensis (assembly GCA_013397055.1). Taxonomy (NCBI): domain Eukaryota; kingdom Metazoa; phylum Chordata; class Aves; order Passeriformes; genus Pachycephala; species Pachycephala philippinensis. Next base: position 123,464 of record VWZT01010235.1, read on the forward strand.
TCTTTAGAAAATATCTGTGGTAGTATTTCCTTTTTTCCGGTATTTTTTTTTTCCTTTTCCTGAAGAGAACAAAGAGCTATTACCCAATCAGGTAACAGTGATGTGTTAGTATGAAATGTAGAATAGGTGAAGCCTTCTCTGTTTTTAAGATTTCTTTAACAAGGTTTTTGATTGGAAGGAGGATCATCTCCATCGGTGTATTTGGTGGGGTCTTTTAGACCTAAGGAATTGTTAGCATTCGTAAACATCAGGTTAAATTTTGAGGCATCTATTAAAAGAAGAGAAAGAAATAAATTCTTGCATCATTGTGAGTCTTATGGTTTTCTTTGCAGGCATTAGGGTTTAGAACATCCCTTTTCTCAAGCTCCTGGTTAGCACTACAAGTTGTTAGTCAGTAAAAACTTAAGTGATGGCTCTTTGCTGATGGATTTTATTTGATGGCCTTTTTCCAGTTTATAGTACCAAAATATTGCTCACTGACAGCACAGCCATGTTAAAAGTGGCATTGGCAAGGACAAGTTTTATTTCTTTTCTGTCTTTGAATGCAGTCCTTGAGAATAAGTATGCATTGAACAGTGTTTGTGTGCATTTCTTATGGTTGAAGGACTTGACTAAATATTAGCGGTTTATTAAGAGCTAAAAATTTCAGCAATTTTCAAATTAAATTTGATCCAAGTAAAATATAGGTCCTTATAAGCAAACAGCTATGCTATTAAAGTCTGGGCTTAACTGAGAAAAAAAAATGGGAGAGGGAAAAAAATCTTACTCTGTTTTTTACGTTATACTTTTCAATTTTTTTTTTAATAATTCCTTAACTATCTAAGTCTTATAATCAAGTGCTTGGGAGAAAAATCCTTGACTATAAAAATAATAAAAGTAAGATGTAAATAAATAGAGCTAAAGGGCATTAAAAATCATCCAGTCCAGATCTGCAGGAATAAATGACTGATAAAAATTAGTATGAAGGGCAGCAGAGAAATTTAAAAATCATATTTTGATTATAATATTTTTTCCTCTGAAATACTTGATGGGAAGAAGGTATTCTCTGCTATCTGGAGTGAGGTGAGACACCTGAGACCACCATCTCAGCTGTCCACAAGTCTGTAGCCATGATGCCCTTTGCCCTTCCCAGTCCTTGTGCCATCCCTCACCCTTTCCCATGCATCCGCCTGTGTCTGCTTTCCCTTGTGTAAAAAGACTCTAATCTCCTGTCAGAGATAGGAGCCTTTCTCAGAGACAGCACTGCCTTCCTGAGTAGGAAGCAAAGTTAATACAAGGAAAATATTTTGATAATTGACTTACAGCCTCTAACAAACCTGTGCAACATGTATACAAGTAGTATTTTCAGAAGGCTTTATTTAAGTCAAATTTTCACAGATTTTCAGTGTGACAGCAAAGGCTCTTTGCCACGAGAGCAGCCTCTCTGCCAGATGTCAAGGCCTTGCTCCAAAATATAGAGGCACTAGAGATTCTCATTGAAACACTGAAACTGTATAAATACTGGCAAAATTGGGTTTTCCCCCACTTCACTCTGAAACGACTAAGCTATTTTTGCTTATGCCTTCCAGAAAAAAAAAAATTTGCCTGAGGCAAAGATTCACTGTGGAGCTTTACAGTCCAAATAGTTAAAATGGAGTCAAATTATAAGTGATAATATAAGCTTATAATATGTCATGCTTAAATATAGGTGTTGATGTCTGCTCCTTGCATAATACTACAAAGGCCCTTGAGTTTGTGTAGAAATAAGAAGAGACCAATTTTATCTTCTCTTAATAAGGAAATGTAAAACATATGTAAAAAAGAGTTCTGAAGAGTGGAAAAAAATGAAAGAAAATTTATCTTTGGACAAATGCTCCTATTTAAATCAATTTTTCACTGATACTGAAAAATACTGAAATGTGTATGGTTCATGATTCAGCAGCCAGATACTTGCAATAAACAAGTGGTTTATTAATTAAGAGTGGTTACAGATCGTTGCTGCTTTTCCCAGTCCTTGCAAGTCTCTCATTCTTTGCTCCATAGTGGTTTTGTTTCAGCAACCTGTAACCAGGTGTAAAGTGTGCTCTCCTGGGAGCTGGAAAATGCAAGTTTGAACCTGCTAATTCTTAAGTGAATACTTTAATCTTCAGTCTCTTAAATCTGTTATACCACTTCCACTGCCACCTTTCTCTTTTTTTTTTTTTTCAAATGAAAGTTCTGAGTCAGTTCTCCACAGCCAAAAATACAAATTGGAGCCTGGATTTGGAGCGGAAATTTGAAGCAATGAATCCCAGTCTCAGACAAGTGTCTAATCCACGTCTACAGGAAAACACATAAATCTTTGAAACAGGCACATAACTCTCCCCATTCCTTGCAGAGGGAATTTCATAGCTAACTAGTCTTTGAGAATTGTGTTCCAGGAGCTGGATGACTAAAATACCCACTTGGTTACAGTATCCTTAGAAGATCTAATAGGCATGACATTATGGAGTGTTACCCTATCTACCTTCCTGCGTGTGTTTTCCAAATAAAATTTCTTTTTCCAAATAAAATTAGTAAAGAGGACAATGAGTAAGATTGTTCCAGTTTGGAAAAATTGCTTCCCTTGAATTCATGCTGGTACTGATGGTCATTTTAAAGCCATACGGAAGTTTTGCCTCTTTATAACCCTGGTGTAATTTCTTTTTGTGCGAACTAGGAGAAACAAATAATCTGGGCAGTGTGAGTGGGAGCACTGCCAGCTGATGAAGGGAAGGGATTGTCCCTGTCTGTGTGACTCTCGTCAGACCGCATCCAGATACTGCATCTGGTTTTGTCACCTGACACAGGAAAGGTGTGGACAAGCTGGAAGGTGCTTGGGAGGACCCAAGGCACTCACACTGTGAGGAGGGATTGGGGGAGAAGGGGCAGCCTGGAGAAGGGATGGCTTTGGAGGCAGCCGCCAGCACCCACAGGAAGTCCTTGAGGAGATGGAGCCGGGCCCCTTGCAGTGGCGCAGGCTGGGAGGGCAAGAGACAAGAGGTACAAGTTGCAACAGGTTGAGACCGGGTTTAAGGAGAAGCTTTTTCCAAGGTGTTCCCATGGGGAGCGAAGCAGTGGAGCAGGTCACCCCAACAGTCTGTGCCATCCCTGTCTGAGGAGGGTTTCAAGCTCTGAAGGCTGCAAGCCATGAGCAGCCTGATCTGACCTCAGAACCGGCCCTTCTTTGGGCAGGGGATAGGACTAGAGACCTCCCGAGATGAGATCCCCTCCAGCCTGTGACCCTCAAGCCTGTAGGTACCCAAAATCCTACTGGTGTTCAGCAGCTTTCATAATATTTCTGTAATAGCAAGCATATGATTGACATCTACTTCAACCCTTCTGATCACCTCTAGCTTCCCTAGAGTCCTTCTTAGAGGGAAGGCCAAAAATGTAGAATCATTTTATTCCCTGATAAAGTGATTCTTGTCTACGGATTAAAACCTTTAAAAGCTTCTGAAACTCTGTATGTATGGATTTAAGGCTTCAGTTCTCTGTATCTTGATTTTTTAAAGCAGGGGAGTGCTTTTTTTATTTAATCTGAGCTAACTAATAGCTGTGTCATAATATATTAAAATCCTTCCTGAGAAGTATTTAACTGAAATTTTTTATGAAAACCTTAGATTATGTCATGTCTGTCTCTGACTCCCCAAGGATTTTTTAGTTCATCTTAGTTTCTAGGCTGTTTAGCTTTTTCAAAAAGTAGGTTAAAAAGCTTTCCTCTTAGCATTGCCTTTTAATCTATAGACTTTGCTATTTATATTGGGGCTGTGTAGGACTTCATGATGCTGCCACCAGAAATGCGATTCTCTGTCTTTTTGTGTTGTTCATTCTTCACCCGCAGAAAGCCAGGAAAGTCTGAAATGATGAAGAGACTGCCTCACCCCTCTTGGCCAATTACAGCATGTAAAGCGGGGAGGATGGATGAAAAGGCAGATAATATGTGTGATAGTGTTGTATGACTTGGATTATGTTACTGGATACGCTGTGTGTGAATTTTTCTTTGCTGGATAAAATCCTGGATATAGAACATCGAGAGGAAAAGTTAAAATAAAGATAAATCAGTATCTGAAGTTGGTGGTTGAGGTAGTTTTTATAAGATAGAAATTTCTCACCCTTAATTCTTTGTATTGATTTTTAATGGGAAGTTTCTCTATAAAGCATTTAGCAGTGTGAATGCAGAAGAATAACCTAGAAATAAGCTTTTACTTTAGTGGTTGCTTAGAAGTTTCTGCAGGCATTCTTTAAAAGCAAATTATTTCCCTCCGCCCTTCTTCCTTCCCTCTCCACCTTCCAAGAGGAAAAGTAGTCCTATACCTTTCATAAAACGGAGATATTTAATAACTCTTCTCCAGAGCTCAAACCAATATAAGCCAGATAGTTATGTTAAAAAAAAAAGAACACACACATACAAAAAACCACTGCAACAGATGTCCACTAAGATCTAAATACACAGCAGTGAAATATCCTGAATTTATGTATATATTTTTCTGTTGCATTGCACTACCCTATGTAATCTTTGTCCTTTCAGCTTTTAACATTGACATTCTCTTAGGATTATTCAAGGGAAAACATGAAGTATTTATAGCCATAGTTAAAATCTTTATAAATAGTTTATAATAGGAACTGCCATAATAAAAGTTTGAAATAGTTTCCATTATAGTTCTTTGTTTTTATATATTCTAAAATTTACTAAATACTTGTTTTGGGGGGTGAAATTTTCCATGCTGTGAGTCTGAAAAGTATTTTTCTTTGTTAATTTGGAGTATAATCCTTTCAGCTATTTTGGAATCACAGACGAATGGGGAAAATGCTTTTTCCCTTTGTACTATAATAGTAATAAAAATAAAGAAAATCTTCAGATACATTTTTAACAATACTACGGGGGAAACAAGTGAAGGTTGAAATATATGGCAAGATCTACTCCCTTTGCTTGCTGAGGGGGAAAAAAAACGTTGAAAATGATGGAAAAATAACATCAAACTGTTTCCAGTAACATCTGCTAAGCTTATTAGCAGAAACTAATAAAAACACACCCCCTTAATGACATCGCTGCACATTCCCTTTGCCTGAGGCCATCCAGACATGAACTAGCTGAGCTGCTGGAGCTCCCTGCTGCTCTCTAGACCTTCGTGGCTCTTGCACACTGGGCACATCCCAGACTGTGAGGTGTCGGGGATGTGCCCATCTCCACCTCCCACATGCGATGGACAATGCTGGGCCTTCTGTCCAGTTCTTCTAGGAACCTGCAGCTGCATGGGGCCAGCCTGCATGGGTAGAAAACTGTAGGTTGGTTAGCCTAGCACAGATTTGTGTTGGTTTATCTCAAGTAGAGTTTTGCTAAGCCCAAGAGCAGTCTTTATCCCGCAAGTTACCAGTGTTGTCATGAGACAGTAGTACCAGAATGGTTTTCACTCTTAGTTTTTCTCCAGCTGTACTTGTGTCAAGCTGTCCTGAAAGATGCTAAACCGGGATGAAATTCATATGTGCATGGAGTTGAAACAGGTTTTACTGGATATCTGGGTCCTGTGGGAGGGATGTGGCACACAAACCGGCAGGTATGTGGACAAACAGGCCCTCCTGCATGGCACGGTGCTGTGTCTGTGCTGCCGCTGGCCTGGAGAGCTTTGGGGGTGCCCCACAGCTGTGGGACAAAGGGACACGATACAGGACCAAGTCTCAAAGCCCTTTGTGGTCACTCTCTGCCTGCCACTTCTGTGGTCTGGCAGTGCTCAGGCGACCTGTCTGTAGCATGTTGGGTACTGGAAGTACCTACCACTGTACTGGGCACTGACACCAGTACAACCAGCAAGGTGGTAGTGGTCTGGCTTTTATAATGAGGATTTACCCTCAGGGTGGTCTAGGAAACAGTTTGTGTAAGGAACGTGGTAACAAAACGACACATGGATATTTTATCCTTACCTCGCTCTTCGAAAATAAGGTGCACAATCAAGACACAACCCAGTTCTGCAGTTAAGCACTCAGATGTGTTTGGAAAAATTGGGATTTTGGCCCCAGCTACCAGTTTTACCATTTTTAGCAGCAAAGATAAAAATCAGAAATAATCAAAAAAGCCTTATTCAGATATTCTGTCTTTTGGGCAAGGCCTTCAGACTGTCTCTCTTTTGTCCTTCCGGGCCCACCGCTCTTGTGTTCCTTACCCTGCAATTGCCTCATTTAAAATGAGTGCCATGGCTGGTAATCCCCACTGCCCATATAGCAGATGGCTCTGAGCCTTTTGGAAGTTTCTGGAAGCTTCTTTTGTGTCCCAGCCACACAATGTCACCTCCGAGCCAGTGTTTTCTGTACTAGACCATAGCCTGTCTCATCCCAGCTGGTGCCTTCCTGTGCCCATTCTTACTGACCAGCTCAGGACTCAAAATACTTCACATTTATTTTAGTGTATATTTACTATTAAGTGTCAGCTGAAAAAGAAACTACACTTTATTCTAGATATTTGGGGGGAATGGTCATTCTAAAAGTTCTGCTGTGTTATTTTACTCACATCTGAATCAGGTACAACCAATTCTGGTAGGAACTCATGCCATCACATTCATTTCGCTTTGAAACTCTGAACGTGAAGTACAGATGAAAAATTTAAATGCTAATGTTTTGTTTTGTCAAGGTTTTAGCGAAAATCCAGGTATATTAAGTGAAAAGTTAAATTTGAGGTAGTATTAATACAGTTGCCCTCTTGCCAAAATTAAAGAAAATGGAATATCGCTAGAGCAATTGTGCCGTCTTTTTAAAGTTGCAATCTTCCTTAGCGTTTTTGAGCACGTAGCACTCCTTGTAAGATTTAAAGCACATTTTTGCTGCATGACGTGCGTGGAAACGCACGCGCACACAGACAATCAGTTACTGCACCATCAGACAATCATGTATTTTGGCCTAATTGGTTTGAAATGAGTGGTCACATACCATTGTCCCTTGGTTTGTCCTAATTGCCATTTTGTGCTCATGTAAGGAAGAAAATCCTTGGTTCTGTTTAGTGGCAGCATTCCCAATTGACTTCAGTTGTTCCAAGAGTGATGAGGTATCTTGGTTCTCAAACTAAATCCAATCATGTGTTTTGATTTCTCAAGCCTCTGTAATTCCTTCCTTTTTTATTTTAAAAAAATTATTTTTATTTCGTTTGCAAGCTCTAGGTCCACTGTCAACCATTGCTTTCCCATTAGTCGTTTTTTGGCTTCCCAGAGCTTTCCATATAATATATTAGTGTAAACAATATTTCTGTTTATTAAAAAAATCGAAGGTGCCTCTTCTTAGAATGAAGCTATGAAAGAGGTATAACACAATTGCACTAATTAAGAAGAGCAGTTGTGGGTTTTTTTCCTTTTTTCCCCTTAGCAAAGAGACAAAAAGGAAAAATCAATACTGGAAAACCCATTTCATTCTGCAGCAAAGGCAGCTGGAAAAGATCCACTTGAACTCTTAGAACTGAAATGCTGGAAGCTCATGTAATTAAGTAAACCATCTGAGAACTGAAAAACCACCTGATCAAACTAAGGGATTGTAAGTATGAAAGATCTGATGCACAGTTCAGAATCTTTTGATAGAGGAAGTAAAGTTTGCTGGGAATTTGGTGATTAAAGGCTTGTCTTTTGTTGATGATTAGTTATTTTGCTCTGGGAATTGTTGATTAATTGAAAAATGTTTGAATAGCACTTACGAATTGTTGGAATGTCTCTCGTTGCCCTTTCTTTAAATAAATAGATGTGGGTTTGGTTCCAAATGGCTCTTCAGTTTGAAATGTAATTTATAATTTAATGAAAAGTAGTATTCATGCAGAAATGAAACTTTCTGCAATGTTGTCCACCAAAGTATTTAACTGACCAAATTATTTTGATAAATATCTTTGTGATACTTCTTCTTTCTTAATTTTATATTTTGATAGTTTACTGGATAATGTGTTATTTTGTTAAAATTTTTTCTGGGACAGGACAACCATTTTGATAAGTCATTGCAGATTTTTAAAATAATAAATACAGTAGGAACAGTTACGATTTTAAAAAGGATTTATCTTTTCAAAGGCACCTCTTTATAGATACTGCATAGTAAACCAACCTTCTCCCTGAGCAATGTTTTGACTTTATTTAAATGAAAACCTCATTTTGCCAGGTTTTGCCAAATGCCCATACAGCATTTGACTCATCAAAAGTGACCTCTTGAAGACAGAATTGCAGGTTAATTGATCACTACCACATGTCTATAGGTGGTATTTCTCCTTTTTCACTGATTGGCACCAGATTTGGAACACTGATACGGTTGAGCTCACTGGCTAATAGTGTGAGATACCCTAATGTGTCAGGATCCAAGCTAGGCTTTTATTATATCCATGCCATTTTTTCTGAAGCTCTCAGGTACAGATGCAGTTGTTACAACTTTTCATTGGAGTGTGGTCTTACAGGCAGCAGAGAATGGGAATGAGCCCTGGGTTTGTTTTGGTTTAGTGTGGTCTTTTAAAAATCAGCAGAAGGTCACTGTAAATAAATAGACTTAAAACCAAAATAAGAGCCAGGCTTAACATTTGGCAGTGCAGGATTTCTGACAAGCCTATTGCCTTCTGTTATTGAGGTCCCTGTCCTTACTGATGTGCTATAAACATGGGTGACAGATGTCTGAGTGAGACAGTGCATACTGTACAGCTCAATAACCATTCCCAAAGGACATCACTCTGTTCTGGGGAATCTGAGCTTTTGTCTTCCCAAAAACAACAAATTTGCTACTGCTCTTGTAAAGAAAGCTTCAAAATATTAACAGTATAAATGATGCAAAGACATCTGTAAGCATCTGTAACAAGCACAGAACAATAGATACGAGATATTTGAATCGCCTCATTTTTGTCACTAAATGGTTTGGGTGACATGTGGTGATCATTTGCAGAATGAAGATAGTTAACATATTTGTATTGTCGTTAAGAAAGGCCAGGGAAATACAGTGCAGCTCTTACTGTGAGCACATCTTTATTTGCTTTCTTAAGTGCAAGATCTCTAGAAGAGGCAACTGTTTAGATTTAGTTTTTTTGAAGCGAGGTGTCTTGATCAAGGCTTACAAGGGGGAGTCAGGAAGTCATGCTTGCATTTTGAACAGGACTCGCTGTTGTTTTGGCCACTGACATGAGTGGAGTTTGGAAAGAACCATTGTTCCGTGCTTCATACCTTGTAGTCAGGAGTGTGATGGTCTCCATTCCCTTGTCAGGGTACTTACAAAGAAAAGATGTTTTACTCTTTAGTTTCATGAAATGGCAGAAGAGACTGTGAGGGGAGAAGAAGCAGAGTGTGCTCTTTTCCTCTCCCAGAAGTTTGGTTTGGCATTTTGAGAAAGCAGCATACTGGAGTTTCTCCACGAGAAGAGGCAGCTGTGGTAAAAGCCAAGACTGAGGAATGCATTGGTGAGGGCCAAGCAGAGCTTGTTATCCTTTGGGGAAGAGCTGCTGGCTACTGACACTGTTCTGGCTCTATGGTAAGACACATCTGAGAAATACAGAAGCGTAGGGCTCATTGAAAGTTTCTGATGAAAGTATTTTTCAACAGAAAACACAGAGATTGCCTAAATGACTCATTTTGTGAGAAGTGGCTTCTGGCTTTGGGAAATGTTTTTCATTAAACTACAGAGCATATACAAAACAGTAACACATTGATTTGGCTGTGCTGTCACGGTGCCTTCCTTGAGTCTGTTTTAGTAATTACATTCACATTCTCTTCTCTGAGATGGGGAGACTGTATTGGGTCCTGAGAGATGCGCTTTGGTGCATAAATCCATCTTGGGTGAGAAAATGGGAGCACAAGTGTGTGAACTCTGGTTCCCATGTAGCAGGGCATCAAGTTGACAACATTAAATGTTTGAACTTTCTGGAATGTTTTCATTTTTATGGAACCTCTGCTTTTTGCCTTTTTTCACCAAAGCAAATACACAATTTCTCTTCATACCTCCCTGTCATTTTAGTGACAACGTTGCTGTTGTCATTAAAATTTCAGTTGTGAAAAGAGATTTTGCCCTCTGCAGGAAATAAATGAAAATTTGTGTGTTTCAGCTAGGGTTTGGAGACGAGGAAGGTGTGAGGGGAGAAAGGGACAATGTTTATTTTACCATAATGACCCCAAGGAAAACCCTCTCAAAAAGTTGACAACGGCTCAGCATGCAGTTAACACAGACTGGAGCTTGCAGAATTTTTCAAGGTGCAAGATGAGGGCCAGACCAGCCATCTGATAAATTTCTGTCAGCAGGGCTGGACGCACAAATGGGAAGTGCCCGAGTTCCTATTTAGGTTTCAGGTTTAGGTTTTAGTTTAGGTGTTTTCCCTAAATGTCTGACCTGTTTCCGCCTTCCTGAGGGGAAAATTGACTGGTAATTCCCAGTCTCTATGGATGGTATGCTGCTTCAAGTAGCAAATGTAAACTCATTTCCTGAAATAACCTCGGCCGTCCCCTGCCCAAGGGTTGGCCTGGAGGGCAGGACATGGCCCTGGAGGACCCTGTGACCATCATTTAGAAAAGAGGCAGAGGAGCTGAGTCTTAGATGCTATTTAGATGCTATTTCAAAATTGAAAAGGTTATTTTCCCTTGATTCTTCAGCCAGGTCTCCTTTATTTATGGCACCAGTGCTAAAATATGCCTGGCAAAGGAAGAGCAATCCTTGAGTAAGGAGATGATGGGGTGTAAATAAACTATTCTTAGCTGACCTGGCTATCACTGTGCTAAACCGTGGCTGTACATGAGGCTGCCTTCTCCAGAGCCACTTGCATGGCCCATTAGCAGGATTCCCAGCGCTGCAGGAAGGTTTAACTTGAGAACAGTGGTATGTCAGTGCACAGAGCCAAATCAGGTCGTGTGGATACTGTGGGAAGCAGGCTGTCCTGGCTGCCTCGAGCACAGGGAAGCGTGCTGCAGTTTTACCTTCACTGGAGCCAGCTCAGTGCCAGGTGAATCACTTGGTTCAGCAAAAGACAAGCAGCCCTAGAAGCACAATGGTGGTATTTGAGGTAATATCCCAGATTTTGCCCCTACATGGGAAGCATTTCTGCAAACCTATCCTGCTAGAACTAAGAGCGGAGTGTTTATTTAAAATAAGTGTTGCATTTAATTTTGCATGATCTTGACAACCCATCCATCCACTGATGGGGTTTGTATGTTTTGCATCCATTATACTTCAGGAAGCCTTAATTGGCTCAGATCACATGTTTGGGCATTCTTAAATATCTACAGGATCACAACCCATATTCTTAAAGTGAGGTTAAAGTGAATAGAACTTCCCATTATGTGTAACTGAGTGCAGGAAGAAGTGTTTAAAGTAAAGAAAGTTCAAACACATTCGAATGTTGTTTGTTAATCCTCTTGACATTTTGAAGAATTAAGATGTTACTGCTAGTTTAAATGGGAAGTGTCTCCAAAGGCACATCAGTATTGTTTATAAACTTCACTTTATTTCTTTTAAAAAACTATTAATCTAGGTAATACCACTTGTCAGTAGCAAAAGGAGACCATCAGTTAGCAGAAATAAATCTATCACAGTGGTAACTGAAAGTTTCTGTGATTTCCTACAGAAGTTTGCATTTCTACATTTAAAAAATGTTTTGAGGTGGAGGCTAGGTGTTTGTTCCTTATGAATCAGTCTTGGAGATACACAAAACATTAGGATGTTCCTCTTCTCCCCACCATGTCTTTTTTAGCTACTTTTATTTGGACTGTTTATTTGCAGAGAAGAAGGGAATCAGAAAGAGCATTAATGAAATTGAGCATGGTCAGCCAAATTTCTAATGAATAGATTTCTCTGGGTAAAAGCCAAAATCTGTGTCTTGCTTTGGACGGGTAAAAGCTTTACAGTTGTGTATCTGATTGCTACACTGGCATCTGTGGGAGGGAAGAAACCTCAAATATATGAGTGGAGATCGTCTGGTTATTTGTGGCATGGTAACAATGTGTGGATAAAGATATGATCTGACACATATGTCAAAGTAATTCCTTTTGACTGACTTCAGGAAAAATGCATTGTAAATCCAACTATTACTTGGTGTGTTTGGGATTCTGATACAAAGGTAGCTGCAATAGAGTGGGTTTTTTTCTGGAGCTGGGAGACTATTTATTTTGCAATCACACTGATTTTCTCTGATTTTAACTAACTTAAGAGAAGTCATCTTTAGAAAAACAAGCAAAACCCAGCATTCTTCCTTTCCCTTGCCTTCCCTTTCCCAAAGTAACCCTCTGTATGTGGGAAATACCATGTTAATGTTTTAAATTGGCAGTATGCACCCAGAAATGGCATTTGTATTTTTTTGGTTTTTTTGTTTTTTTTTAATAAAGTTCATCTTACCACAGAGTACGTCATTGCTGAAACTGAATTTTTGTAAGAGGTTTCATCTTTACCAACTTTCCTACCACCAAACTCTGAAACAGCTATTTATAAAATGCTTTTAAAAGTGGGGGGTTTTTTTCAACCCACAGCTATCAAATTCTCTTGATTTATTACTATCATGGCCATAGCAACGATACAGATGTATTTTAAGCACTCAGAGAGGAAAATGGCCTTAACTGTTGCTGTGAATGTCTGTCATGTTCTTCATTGTATGGCAATGATTATGCAAAAAGGGCACAGGAGGTTATTAATTATTCAGGTCCAAGTCTGTTTATCTGGAAGAAGTGTGTTTAAAGTTATACTGGAAGTGGTGCTCTCACTGCCTGCAGTTTCCAGCCTTGGTAACTTAAGTCCTTACCACTATCAGTGCTTCTGGTCTCCTAATCATGTGGCAGAGATGTTTGAGTCCATTTTACAGATGAGGTATTGAGGAGAAAAGAGACTGAGTGGCTTCCCAGGGCAATACGTGGCATGTGTGACAGGAATGGATGTTGGATACAGCTGATGCTGTCCTCAGCCAGAATCTTAGCAGAAAGTGTTCATCCTCTCCAAAGGAGATGAAATTTTCCTTACTGAGACTAAATGATTTTGTTTCTTTGTTTCTTCTTGTTCTCCATGAAATGCGAACTGTAACAATTAAGACTCAAATATTTGAGGAAGATGTCTGCCAAATTAGCAAGCTATGGTTTCATATGGAAAACCAGCATCTGAGCTATTGATGAAATACAGCCCGGGATAATAAAAGGCTTACCAGGGTTCGAAAGACCTCCATTTACATAAATATGCAAAGACATCTGTTACAGTCATGAGTGACCTGCTGGTTTAGGCCATCAGCAGGGGAGACGTCGTCGATCAGCATCGCCTGCAGTAGCAGGTGCTACTTTAGGCAGCAGGAATTACTGAAGAAGTTTGCGATGGACAAAGACGACCTTTCCTCTTGCCAGGAAGAGACATACGGGAAATCAAAACACCCGGCACACGCCTACGGTCTTCCATTTGTAGTGCGCGGTGAGAGCCCGGTGCGCGCCTCCGCGGCCAAAGCTGTACGTGATCCCTTGTAGGTATGGTGTGGCTGACACAGCTGCAGAGTTTATGTCTGAGGAGTACTTAGGTCTTTTAAAACCAAACTACTTAAGTCAGATTCCCAAACAGGAATGAATCATCAAGATTTAATGGAAAACATTCAAAACAAATTTATCATCTAAACCCAGTGTTTTTATTACCAGAGTATATGCCCAAAATAGTAATGTAAAACCGTCATCCTAAAGGTTGCGATTACTTAAATGAAAAATTGGAGCTTGATTCTTGCTCACCATTAATCAACAGAGACGTTATAATATTACAGCTTTATATAATGCAAGGATATTTGTCTTCCTTGTTGGCTCAAGGTATATGGTTTTCTCTCTCTTTCTCTCCCCCTCCTGCCCCATTCATTGCATAACCTGGTCTTCTAAGGAAAGAATCTGTCTTCAGTGGATGAACGACTGGACAAAGAACTGGATTACAAATCCAGGGCTGCAAAAACCTTATAAATTGGTGTGTTATATGTGACTGTAATTGCCATCAGTTCTGAAAAGAAAATGCTCACACAGTAAAGAGGAGTCTCCAAAGAACCTGTAGTAAAGCCACACAAGTACAGGAGCTGACATTAAAAAAGTCTTCCAATAGTTAAAATATTCCCTCTGACTCTCTCCTATATGTTGAATACTGCTCCTGAGTTTTAATAGAAGGTGCAGTACAGCCTGAGTACTTGATTCACATTATTTAATGGATGCCTCACATTGGGACGTTACAGCTCTAATAACTGTATGACATCTTTAAATACTTCAACAATTCCCCCCTCTGTTTTGATAACACATTTCATAGCAAATTAAGGTAAAACAAACCTGTTCTTTTCTCCCTTTGAACAGAGCGTGGATCACACTTCTCGTAAACCTCATCATATTGAGGTTGGGCTAAGATGAGCATAACCAGTGACGAAGTGAATTTCTTGGTGTATCGCTATCTCCAGGAATCGGGTAAATTCCTTGTCTTTTGTCATAACTTCTGGTCATAAATGAAATGGGAAAATTGCTTTTTTGCATGATGTTGCTCTAGGAATGTTGCCTTGGGTTTTTCAGACTGATATACTCAGACTAAATATTTCTTGCACTAACCCACGTTTCTTTGAAATCATGGTCTAGAACGTAATAAAAGTGCAAACATGCACAGGTACAAAATAAACATTGCAGTTAGGCAAAACAAGGAAGTAAATAACATTATGTTAACAAATGTTTTGGTAGTTACATCATGTCAGCCAAAGTCATTTTTGGCAGCAAAGGCAAAAAGCATGTGTATGTTGTATCTTTTTTTTCTTAGCTACTTGAAATTGTTTACATTGGGTTTATGTTGGCTATAAACAGAAATTTGGGTGCAAGTCTCTGATGTTTTAGACTATTCTTAAGGTAATTATGTGTGTAAACTGAGCTGCACAAGTGTCAGCATGGCTCTGTCTCCATACCACTTCTACCTCTATCTGTTTTCATGTTGGAAAATACCATGGGGCTTTAAAATGTTTTTAAAAAACTAAATTCAAACTTACATTTTGGGTTTATTTTGTTTCCATAGTCTTCTTTCCACTCTTTGACTGCAAGAAGTAGAAAGTCTCTTAGCTAATGGAAAATGTTCTGTTACTGTAGAGATGATGGGGAGCTGAGAAACACTGACAAAGGATTTATAACCAACATCACAGCCCTATGTTTTATCTTGGTAAAAGTAGAATTTACTAAAAATATTTCGTATTTCACATGCTGAAACAAACAAACAAAAAAATCTGTGGAAAATAGATGTCATCCTGTCAGAAGACTTGAAGCCAGTTTTAGAATAAGCCCTCAAGACCTGACAGATGTCTTGTGCAAAGAAACAGAATGCCCCCAGGTAGAAGATATGACCTTAGCCTGCTTCTGTTGGTCGTTATAACTAGTATTCATTAGATACATTATTTTAAGTTGTTTCTTCCACTTTCAAGACTATTTAAATCCCAGGAAACCAAATCCCTATGCAAAGAATCTCCACTGAAATTAAGAAGGTTAATCATACTTTTTTAGGGTTTGGTCTTTTAAAACAGTTCTTTGAGAGTCCACTTGTGGCTTGTGTTAGATGTTGTCTCACACTCTCTTATAATGGAGCTTATAAAAAGTTGTCTAGATCTGGTGTGCAAACAGATGAAAGAAAAAGAGGAACTACCAAAACTAAAACTTCATCCAAAGTTTACTTTTAAAAATAAGCCATTGTGTACCGCACTGGAAGGAGCTTTTAGACATCAGAGCAGTGCACCAATGGATGTAATCAAAGCATAAAGAATCCTGAAGTTATTTTATGTTGTTATGTTTGGGTTGTAGGAGATTGTACATAAGAGTGTATTAATACAGTAGCTTTTCCTGATATGAAAAAAGAAAACTGACCTTTTTTATTCCTCTTGATACATCTGGAGGTCAGTAAGTGTTGTGTAGTGATTCAGGAGGCTTTACAAAGTCAATCAAGAATGGTGAGATCAGCCAAATATCAGGAAAAAGCTACTCTAGGTAACATCTCCCACAAGCAAGCAATCACTTTTGCCATTTTACAGAGAACTTTACATGCAAATTTATATGTTAATGGCAAGTTGTACTGCTCCTACCTTCTTAGCTAGAGGGTCAAAAATTTTTCTTATTTAATCCACACATACTGAAGGCATTCACAAAAACATTGTATTTCCACTGTTCTGTTGTATTTTACAGGTATAAGAGAGTGGAAGTTGAGGTTAAATATTTGAAGAAATATTCAAATATGCTTCAAGCTGATATGGATGTATTAGATATACCTGGCAGTTTGTTAGGAATTCCATTCAGCAAACAAGAGCTATAACCAATGATGAATCCACTAAACTGCTAAAAAAGCTTTTTACATTTAGTTTGAAGCTATTTTCCTACTGTCATTGTTTTTTCCAAAGAAATTTTTTTATCTGTATTTTCAGATGAAGTAAGGCAATAAGACAGAAACTGTTATACAGCATTTTGCCTTCCCACCTGCTACTATAAATGCCATAAGACGTGACAGCAGATGAAAGATATTTAATCCATAGCTTCAGAAATAATGCATGCCAGATTTAAAGGGCTAGTGTTTAAATACAGTCTGAGTTCAAACCCCTACAGTTTAAGGAGTTTGCAAAAAACAGAGTTATTGCATAGATTATTTGTTAACATTAGCTGAACCCAAAGCTTCTAAAAATTTTGTCAGACACAACTATGAATGTTGCTTACAAGACCATACAGAAGTTCACTTCTTTTTTTTCAGGTATCTGTCCTTTAATCTTATCGTGTAAAACTTCCAGACTTTCCCATAAAATGTAGGCAAATGGTGGGAGGAAGAGAGAAATAACAAAGGAGATACATATGGCGGAATAAGTATATAAAAAGCAAAGTGTCCCTGTAGTACTTCATGTATTTTGCATCTGCGAGGTACATAAACACTTGAGATTCTTTGAAGCATTGTAGCTAAGATGCTGAAGGGGGCTCTACACTTCATTATGAAAATGCTGGCAGGTGATTCTAGTAGGAGTTCAGCTCTTGTGTATATTTCCTGCTTAATTTTCTATCAGACCAGAAACCTTGCGCAAGAGAGTATTAATAGAGTTGAACTGTCTAAACCAGTTGCTTTTTTGCTATTGTTGCTTTTTAACAAATCTTGGCATACTAAGAGGAGTTTCAGTGAACTGGAAAAAGCAAATGTTGTGCCAGAATTTTTAAAGGTTAAACAAGATGGTCCAGGTAACTATAGGTCAAGCACAGTCATTTGAAGGCTGAGACTAAATATCTCCAACAAAGATGAAGAGATGACATTATGCCAAATGCCAGCCAGCGAGTTTTTATGGATAATAGATCTTGTCAAACATACTTGATGCTGCTTTTTCCAAGATCAGAAATGAAGTTGACAGAGATAGCTGTGCTGACACTAATACACTTAGACTACGTTATGACATTTATTTAGTCTTGTTGACACTGTGGTTAAAACCAAAGTGAATTAACAGTGAGTAAAATCAGTGTAATTCAGAATTACCAAATGGATTAAAAATGGGATAACAAACATCTTGAAAAGTGATTATAGTTGGGGCTAATTCATCTCAAGGGTTACTTCTAGTGGGAACTCACAGGAATCTGTTCTTGGCACAATGCTGCTCGAGAGCTTTATTGGTTATCTGGAAGGAAATATAAAATGATTACCAAGTACATCTGCAGATGGAATGCAATAGTAGGTTGTGGCATTTGGTGAGTTACACTGACTGATCATGGGGTTTAACAGAAAAAAATGTAGCCAGGGAGAGTGCTTTGAGTTGCCTGCTGCTGGAGGAGCAGGCTGGAGAGGATGCCTGGTCCAGGCGCAGTGCAGTCAAATCCCTCCTGTACCACACAGGACTTGGACAAGTTAAGGCTCTAAATGTTTCGCTGTATTAAAGTAAGTAAGTAAATAGTTGCCTCTTCACATAGGTGACTGTCTCAGTGCTTATCTATGCCCAGAAAATCAAAGCAGACCATCATAATGTCCATTTATGCTCTATGGCTTAATGCCATAGGAATTCCACCACTAAGGTCACTAGGTGTCACTTCCACAGTAAGACCATGAATGCCCCCTTCTTGAAATACAAAGAGAACAAGTGTTTATTTTCAGTTCAAGGTTATCTCTTCTATCCAAAGTCAAGTCTTGCAATGTCTAGTTTTCTCCTTTTTTATTATGAACTTTTTTAGTGCACAGTTTAAAGTGGTCATTCTTAAAAGTGCTGAGGACTTTCAAGCATTATTTATCTCAGGAGTCAAACTTCTTAAGTCAGGTTGTATTTATTTGTAGGTGTCTTGATACAAAGTCTACCTTTAAATGACAAGTTCACCCCAGTTACTAAAATCAGGCTTCAGTACATCTACACTAAGAGTGTACAGCCAGTGTGGAAACAGGAGCACTCAAAATACTCCTGTGGTGGACACACATTTATCAACTAAGCAGGTACATTGATGAAAGTGAAAGAAGCTATACCAAAGTAGCCACAGTTCTAGCATCCAAATTATGTTTATTAATTATAATTAATAGTATATAATACTAATATAGTAGTATTAATTGTATTAACTTTGCACCTCTTCAGACACCTGAGAAGCGTACTTTTGCTAGCAGCCATCTTCATTGCTGATGTAGACTTTCTATTGGGTTTCTTCAGTTTCTGAGAAAAAATATGTAATTCATAATGTAGAGTTTTCCTGTTCTGTTTTTTCCAAAAGAGAAACAATTACTTGTCTTTTGGAATGAAGGTCAGAGCAGTAGAATGCAATGAAGAGTAATAAGGATCCCAAGGAAATTTCTAAGAGTTGAGGAAGGATGGCAAAACCAAGGGAAATCAAACCTCTCTCATATGTTTTAATCTAAAATGTGTTGCCATCTGTTGTGAGTGAGAAATCCTGTCATCAGTCCAAATGCTGCAATAAATTACCTTCCCTACCCAGCCCAATAATATCAATTCAGTTATTAAAGCTTTTTCAAATTGGGTATTTTGGATGCATTAATCACTTAACAGTGTTCCTTTTCTAGCATTTTTATGCATGTTGCAGTCTAGAATTCGTGTCTGAAAATCAGCTCTCCAGTTGCCTGTGGCTTACACTGTTCTCTAGTAGAACAGTTATTGTAATGAATGTCTTGCAATGACTGGTTAAAGTTAAGATTGTGTAAGTTTCCATTTACACTTACATTTTTACTTTTTGGGTTGAATTTTTCCATGTTTTATGACACACACTTGATAACTGTTCCCCAGTGTATAATCTGCACCACGTACAATCTGTACCACATCTAAGACAATAAAAACAGTAGCTGGATGCTTTTGCTAAAAAGATGTCAATGACATTTTTAGATGCTGACTTGGGACAATTTACCATTTTATTTCAGAATTTTCATTTGTTTTCTTCCCAACCATAAAAATGAAGACAGCTAATAAAAAAGGTTTTTTTCCTTCTATAAATTCAGGATTATAGCAGCACATTGGTCTGCCTGGTTCATAGTTTTTCCTTCTTTTCCTAGAAAAAAAGGTTTTCTCTCAGGTTTTAAGCATATATTCAAGGGCATAGAGCAAAGGGTTTCTGTGAATCACAAAATCCTTTGTAGCTAAGTGTGTGCAAATATGGGCCTTTCCTGTTAACCACATCCAAAGCATTTTGCTGTTATTTTGCCTTTGGAAATTATGAGAGAATCCAAAATGTTGGTCTTACAATGTTTCTGGAATTTCGTCCTTGTGATGAAACTAAATACTAATAGTTGCAGTAGTACTAAATTACAATTTTTTCCAATGACATCTGCAATGTTTTGAAAAGGAATTAACAAAATTTGAAGGAAACTACCTTTTTAATTGAATAACTCTCGTTTTCAACAAAGAAATTTTACAGAAAATGTTAATATCACAGTTTGCTTGCGTAAGTTCTCAGGCAGTAGGGAATGACTGAAGCTCAGTATTCTGTTCTTTTGAATTGGTGCCTGATGCAACAGTCTTTACTTACATAAGCCTGTGTAATTTTTCTCTTAAGTCCATACTTTGCCTGTATGAGGTAT
Organism: Pachycephala philippinensis; assembly: GCA_013397055.1. Taxonomy (NCBI): domain Eukaryota; kingdom Metazoa; phylum Chordata; class Aves; order Passeriformes; genus Pachycephala; species Pachycephala philippinensis. Next base: position 143,414 of record VWZT01010235.1, read on the forward strand.
GTTTAGAGTATTTTTTGAACAACTGTGTATGGCACAGAGTCCCTGAGTCACAGACGAGAGACGTGCACGTTGAAAATAATTCAGATCAAGCAAAGCATAAAAGATTGGCATATGTAGGTCAGCTAAATTTGCTTCAAAGCTAACTGCTTCCTTTGTGTAGGAAGACTGCTGCTAGGTAGAAGGGGAATGTACAGTGCATGGTTTTTTTCTTAAATTATTAAAATCTATGCCTTGAAGAATAATTCATTAGAAGAATGAATCACTTGGTCAATAAAGGCACTTGTCCAGTGTGACAGTAATACTGTGCACTGATAGCAGAGTCAGTGGATAATGCTTTTTCTTTTTCCTGTTTTTTATGTTTTCTTGCAATTTGGCTCATTAGGATCATAGGAGAGCTCAGTCTGGATGGTGTCTCAGGAGATGACAGAATCAGAGAATAGTTCAGGTTGGCAGGGGCCTTTGGAGGTCATCTAATCCACCTGCCCTGCTCACAGCAGGGTCAGCTGCAGCAGGTTGCCCAGGGCTGTGTCCAGTTGGGTTTTGAATATCTCCCAAGGACCAAGAGTCCACAACCTCACTGGGCAGCCAGTTCCAGTACTTGTATCACCCCCACAGTAAAAAATTGTTTGTTTTGTTTCAGTGGAATTTCATGTGTTTCAGTTTGTGCCAATTGCCTCCTGTCACTGGGCACCACTGGACAAAGCATCCATCCTCTTTTTACCTCCCTCAGGTATTTTTGCACATGGATAAGGTCCTCTGTGAGCCTTCTCTTCTCCAGGCTGAGCAGCCTCTCCTTGTATGGCAGATGCTCCAGTCCATTGATTATCTTTGTGGTCTTTCACTGGGCTGTCTCCAGTGTATCCGTGTCTCTCTTGTACTGGGGAGCCCAGACTTGGATACAGTGCTCCAGGCCTGTCTCACCAGTGCTGAGTAGAGGGCGAGGATCCCCTCCACTTACCTTCTGGCAGTGCTTTTTGCAGTACAGCTCAGGATGCTCTTGGCTTTCCTTGCTGCAAGGGCATACTGCTGGCTCATGTTCAAGTAGTCCAACCTCCTGCTCAACACTGGAGAGCCTCAAAGATCCTTTAAACAACCTATACTTAAAGCTCTGCAGGGCAGTCACTGCAGTGTTCCCAAGGCTCTGTACATAGCTGTGCTCTGAAGGCAGGGATGATGGAGACCTTTTGTTTACTAAGGGAAAAATGCATCCTTGAAATGACAACCTGCCAGGCAAAGATGAAGCAAACATTTCAGTGTTGTTTCAGTAACAATCTGTGGCTGCATTATTTGTGTCTACATGCATGTTAGCACAGTCTCTTGGGCCTCGTGTGTCCTGCCTGCAGCACAGAGTGACTGTAGCTCATGGACCAACCTCAGCTGCACCCGTGTAAAGACACTTCTGACCTTCTCTTTGCACAGGTACTTCTGTGCTGGTGTAACTGGGTGTTGACCAGGTATTGCTGAATAAATAAAGTGATACATTTTTCAAGGGCGCACATAAAAACTGAGTGTTTATACCTGGCCCTAAAGTCCCTGTCCCTCAATTTTCCTGTTTGAAAGCGAAGTTAATACTATGAACAGTACCTCAAAGCAGATGTTGAATGTTTATCGTCCTAAAATGTATGGAAATCCTCTGAGTAAAGAGTATTACATGGGTGCTGGGACAATATTTGACATTCTTTTTCAATTATTTCAGAGTACGGTTTATGAATTTATGGGTGAATATATATCCCTAAATACAGGATGAATGAGATGCTAACTGTATTTTTCAGGAGCTGGTGTTAAGACTGAAGGCAGGGATTCTTTCACCTTTTCAGCTGTACAATAGTGAGGCTTTAGACCAAAATAATCTCTACTTTTAATTCTCATGGTTAAGCACAGACCTGATTTGTGGGCATGCAGTCCTGTTTATAAGATGCATTATCCTTTTTAGGGCCAGCCTACTCAATTAAAATAAAATAACTTAAGGTTTTGATCCGAGTCTCTTGATTTATGGGAAGTTGGCTATAGAACCAGCCAGGAATCATAGAACTAAAAGTCACAAGAGTTTTCATGAATTAATTTAGATAAATAAGGCTGCAGTGTTCTAGGAGTGCAATACGTGTTGAAGTGACCGTTGGATAAGAACACTTAAGAAATTTGACCCAAAAAATGGTTTGAATCAAAGTGTTTCATGAAAGTCACCTCAGAATGAATGTAGCTATAAAACATGAAACCATCTGTAACTACACATATTGCATGTAATATAATATATATATATAATGCCTCCAGCATAGTATTTTTGTAATAAAATAGTGTATTATCAGAAGGGCATATAAGGGATTTTAATAAACCATGACTCCTTTTTTTTATATCTCCTCTACTTTCCTGTATTTCTTCTAAACTGCGAAGGTAGTGACTGTATGATTCCAGAAACAGTGGGACTGACTTTGAATTGAAATTATACTTCATTGTTTGAGAACGGATTATGCTGAAAAGACAAATCCATTTCTAAAATAAGAACGGTATTATTATGCACAGTTTCTGTCTCTGCTAGTAAAGATTTATTCTCTTTGTAAACAATAAATACATTTTAAGAAAATCAGGGTCAGCATTAGAAGGCAACAAGGCTTGTTGAGCTGCAGTTCCCAAAGCATTTTTGTTTAAATTTAACAAAGGTACAGATCTTGGGAAGGATGAAGCTGAGCACCTGTGCAAGTCAAAGCCAAACTGGACATTTTTTTCATAGAGCAATGAATACATACTAGCAGTATTTGATGGTTGGCTTCACAAAATCCAAATTCTATGATGGTAAGGAAAAATATTTTTACAGTTAAAGAGGTTATTGATTTTGTCCTACTTTGTTCTGGTAAATTTTCAAAAGAATGTAATAGGCTGTATGAGACCCATTTTTATGATTTTATATGCACAGAATTATGACTCTTGTGACCAGATATCTCTTTATGTACAAATGTATAAACAATAGTTTCAAATGTTTTGTGATGCAGTTCAAGAGGTCCGTTTGAAAATTTCCTTCTATTTACCCTGTTTCATAATTGGTGCAGAATTTTTAAGTTCATGTGAAGGAAAGAAATACACTAAGTATTTTGGAGTTTTGCCATTTGCAAAAGCCTGCTTACCTCATATTTCCTTCTAGGTCTCTTCACAGTTTTCTAAACTTGGCTATTTCAATTTTTCTTTGGCCTGGAAGTTGTTGTACAGTGTTGGACCTTGGAGAGTGAGCAAACACAGTGATTTTTAAGTTACACAAACATAAACAATTACACCTTTACAAATTTATTCCATGGCACAAATTTTGGTTCTGATCACTTCACATCCTGTTTTTTAAAGCTTGCATAAATCCAATATTTTTAGTGTATTAAGAAAATAGCATGTTGGGTAGAAGACAGATGTTTAAAGGTCAAAATGGTTTTGCTGGTAAAACCAGTGCAGTGCTACACATTTCTCACTTTACTGCTTTTCAGTTTGAGTATCCAGGCCCAGTGGAGCTTTGCAAGTTTTGCTAATAACCTCTATGCTGAGAATGTTCTGCCTGCACAGCCGTGGAACTTACAGACCACCCCTCCTCACACCCATCCTGTGTTAGGGCTCCGTTTGTAGCCACCACCCCCAGAAACCATCCTGGCGTTGGGTTCCTGAATGTCCACTGAGTGTCAGCTGTGGTGTCCTACTTGCCACCCCTTAGAGGTGTATGTTGGAACAGAGAGAAGAGCATAGCTTAAGGAAAGTATATACAACTGTGAAAGCCTCTTCTATAAACGTGATCCTTAAAATGATGCGTGTCTCTCTTTGAATGTTTGGTTGCACGGACAGGGCTAAAAGATAACAGCGTCCCATTAATTCAGAAGGAAAAGATTGGTTTTGTGCTTGTGGCCTTCATAAGCTGTTTCAAACTTTGCTCATAGTTGCATTAAATTGCTAGATCTGTATTGATATTTATTTGCAGTTGTCATTCTCATTTACACAGAGTGAAAGGGGATTATTTCAGACCTTGTTTTCAAGAGATTTTTATAAGTTCCTCTTTCCATTGCTTGTGCTCTGTTTTCTGTCTGTATCGTATTTCTCTCTTTGTTAATTTGCAGCCCTCAGAAAGGCTTAAACAGTGAGTGCCAAGTACCACTCATCAAAAGATCATTTCCAGGTTGTATTAATCTTTTCCAACATATTTTCCTGCATGAAAAAGAAAAAAAAATACCTGCCAAAAACGTTCTTTGGCACATAATAAGATCATTTTGGGTAGCAGACATTTACTCTGAATTCTTGGCAGAAGGTGAACAGGTCCAATATCCAAGAATAAAGGGCGTAACATTTAATATTAGTGAATAATCACTTCTACAAAACTTTGGGTAACTAGACATACTGTAATTTTACCTACAGCTAGGAATCCTTTCTTTATACTTCCCAGTGACTGTGAAAGAGTTTATAATACAGAACACATTTCCCAGGGTTCTAGAAATAATTTTAATCGTTTAGCAATCCTAATCTTGAAACAAATGTGCAAGCCCTATTGTTCAGCTGATTTTTCTAAAAATATATTTCAACTGCAGCTCTTTATTTTAAATTGCTAATGTGTGTCCTTGTTAAGCCCTTTATGTAATTGCAAAGGTAAGTCTTCAAAATAAGCAGACACTGCCAAAACCAGAGAGGCACTCTAGGATGTATTACTGAGAAACAAAAACCTCAACTAAGAGAAGAATCTCAGTCTGCTGTGGATAATAAACAAGATCTGGTGTAGGATTCTTGTCCACCGTTATTTTTTGTAACTGTTAGTAGAATCTTATCAGTGGTTTAAGGCACCAGACACTTACTGTGACTAAACATATTTCAAAGAAACCGGTTGTCCTTTTTGTGAAGCCTTTGCATATATCTACACTGAGGGTTTATGACCATATTTTTATAGGTACATAATTCAGTTTAGACAAAAATCTAAGGATCAAGGATGGGGATCCGTGTTACATTCTCGGTTCTCAGTGCATCATATAGAAGAGAAAACACTAGGCTAAGGCGGCAGCTGCAGTCAAGTACGGTGAAGAGCGTCGTTGTATCCTCTTGGGCAATGGCAAGAAATTACATCACTTGCCTCAAGAACTAGATTAGCATGTGCTAGGCCCCAAATTAAGAAAATACAGTTGCTCTCACTTAAGTTGTTTGCTTCTGGTTTTGCATACAGAAATTGCATTCAAATCTGCCCTTAGCGATACATGTACCTTGCTTCTCTACACTGAAAAATCTAGACCTACAAAAGTCTTCATTTAACATTAACTGTGTTGTTTGTACATCATTAGTTTTTGGAGGAGTTATTTTGTTCGTGGTCGTATTTCACAGGGGGTTTTTGTGGACTTTTTTTTAACTGCCGTGGTGGGGCTCTAACTTATTTCAGAGCACCACATTGCACCACTCTGCCCTTCTTGCCTTCCTGCTTACATGGCACTCCCAGGACCCAAATGTCAGACTCTGGATGAATGTTTTTCCACTGCTTGCATCTGGTTTCTTTGGCAAGCAGTTGTGCGGGCAGCTTTGGAGTTACTTGGATTTGGTAACATGGTAAAGCAGCTGATGGGGCTGTGTGTGAATGTCTGCTCCTCCTGCGCGTGATTTTCTTTTGGCTCATGACACAGTGGAATGTTTCCACTTGATGTCTCTGAATCTCCCAGGAATTTTGCCCATATACCCATTTATGGTCATAAAGACAACTTTCCTTTGCCCCGCACAACCATCCTTTTTTTTTTTTTTTTNGCCTGTATAGCTGCAGTCAGCTCTTCCATTCCTTCCATTCTTGCATGAATTGTACTTTGGTCAAAATCTCAGCAGTAGTGCCAGGTACAAGACTTACCTTAAAGAAAACAGGCCAGAAAACTTGAGATTGCTGGTGAATCCCATTATAGCAGCTGCAGGTTGATACTGCTGAGCCAGAAGTTTTAATAATTTCTGAAGCCTTCCTCATTTTTGTGTCCTCTACCTGCCAAATACTTTGAAGGGGAACACTGTGTTACTTAAGAGGTGAGGATTGGAGGAGCTCATATTGGAAATTTCCAAAAAGAAAGACAACACAATGTCAGAGAAATCAATTAAACAAGAAGTGCTGGTTACTTCCATGTGGAGATGGTTAAATTGTTATAGAAAAAAAAGGGATTGTCAAATAGTTTATGCCTTTTCTTTTTTCTTCTTTATTTTAAAGTAATACATCACTAATTTAGTGATTTCCAGAAATTGAACTTAAGATCTCTGTATTTGCAAACCTCAGTCTGCACTGCTTGAGTTAAAGAAATAGGAAAATTTGTTGAAGGAAATGACGCAGATCTCCATATGAAATCTTACTATTTTCCAGAACAGAAGGCCACAGTGGGCATTAGTTATAAAAAGGTTTGTAGGAATAGCTTGTTACTTGTACTCAGTGTTGGGATAAAGGCTGTTCATCGTCAAGATGCCCAAGGTGTATGTAAAAGGCAATATGATGTTCATAATTCTTTATTCTCTGTTTCGTTCTACAGTAGCATATGTTTCAGTGAAGGATCACTGAAACACTGATTTCAGCGTGAGTAATTGAACCAAGTAATTTGCAAATAACTGAAAAACACCTGGGTTTTAAAAATTATTTGAACAGCAAGCTATTTGGATTAACCAGAGAAAACTAAGTCCACTTAGCTCACAATAAGAAAATTTTGTTCAACAGATCACTTAACTATGGCTGATCAGGGCATCCCCAAGGTAACTCCTGAGTAACCAGCGAAGACTGAAACAGTTCAAAAGTCGTTGCTTCCACAGACCCCTCTCTGTCATTCCCCTCACCTGTACAAACACAGAAGTAGGTACTGTAGCTGCCACAATTCAAGGTTGCACTTTTACAAAAACATGCTTTTTGTGGTGCTAAAGAGATTGGGAAATGAAAGGAGCACTTGGTGGATGTCAATTTCAGCTGGAGCTGTGAGTGCCAGATGAGCCAGCATGGGGAATACCCAGCGTCACCCCAGTTGTGCGCCTAAAAGGAGGAATGCTTTGCTCCCAGAGGATGAGACACATCTCTGGAGAAGAAAAGTCATTCCCCGGGCTGTGTGGCTGCCCAGTTGCCTTTGCTATACCCAGATCTGACAGGCATTGCTGATGTGAGCCAGGCATATCACAAACAGTTAAAACTATGTAGCCTGCAGATCAAACAAGCATGCAACAAGCATCCTTATGTTCATTAACTAAAACCTAGTCATTTTATGATCAATGAGAAATCTAGCTTCAAAGGGAAGACATTTTTAACTGAAAAAGGAGCAGCCAAGGGAAAAGCCCTCCATCATCTCCATTTTTGCAGTTATAGCAAAACCTATCAGTGAAATTTTGCAAAACACAGTCCTACATATGCATTTTTTGGCACTGCCTAGGGCAAGCATTCCCAAATGGCTGTGTATGTACCACTGAGAGTATATACAGACACCTCAGTGTGGGAAAAGATATAGCACAGAACCGGGACCTGTTACCACTGTCAGTACAAAAAAAAGTGTGGGAATCTCTCAATTAGGAATTTCAGTCAGTTTTCAAGTCTATTTTTAACCTGTGTAACAATTTTTGAGGTGGGGGGTCATTTAAGTAATTGTTTTCTGTGTTGATTATTTCCTCTCTGCTTTTATGCTCTGTAAAATGTTTAAGTCCAACTATTCCACAGTTGATTAGTCACCTCCATTCATCCCAAGATCATCCCAAGATGTGCACTGTTCATTTGGGTGTATTTTTCATATATGATAATGTATTTACAGATTATACATAGATTGATGGTTTCTGTTTTCCCGTCTTTTTTGCGGCAAAAGAAACCTGGCAGCCATTCTCTCAAGTCTGCTGAAAGATGCCATCTAGGGCACTGGTCATATCACAGCAAAAGTGTCTGGTTCACTGCTATGAAACCTGTTCAGTGTGTGGCAGTGCTTTCTCCTCTTCAGCCCTTTGCGTTCATGCTTTTAACCTTAAAAGCTCATAGTCTCACTGCATGTGTCTTCGAAGGGTTTATTGCACTAACACTTTGCTTACTGGTGCTGTTTGAATAGAAATTATTGTTTTATAGAGTGATTATTGCAGTCACCAGAGTGACAGAATTTATGAGAAAGAATGCATATGGACACGGATTTGCAATTTTCATTCATTTCACTGCTGCCACGGCATTTTCAGTTTGTGTCTGCTGTAATTTCACATCATCCCTACCACATCCTTTCTTCAGATCCCCACTTGCAGAGCACCTTCTGTCTCTGCTCACGCTCCCCAACTGCCTTGACAGACTGGAAGTGGGGGTGGTGCTTGTGTCTTGGCTTTGCATCCCCAGTGTAGTTTCATGGTCTTAGAAGGAGGGCCAGGTTAACAAGCTAACGTTTTTCAAAAATTGCCTTTGTTTAATAGAAATTGCCTTTTTGTAATAGTGAGCTATAGAGCTGCAACTTTGCTCTGTAATTCAGTGTACTTGAATGCAGAGCCCTGAAGAGAACTGATGACATCTGGTAACTATAAAAGTAAAGCTTAGGTGATTCTTCAGTATTATCAGAAACCTGATGTAGGTACAGCTTCATTGAGGATTTTGTTGACTGTGTGAGGTACTTCTGAAACCAGTCTACTTTCATATGAGCCTTATGTAACTGCTATGGTAATACAAGAAATCAGGAGGGCATTAGCTATCTGTTGGAGGACTGGTTGGCATGTTTCTGTTGTGTTTTTTAACTACAATTGTATGGGAGGATTTTTTCAAAAGGGGTGAGGAGCACCGTGTCCAGCAGCACCCACTCAAACAGTTTTGCTCCACTGATTTTTGTTAATTGGATCTTGTCAAATAAAATCTTAGGAAAGTTTCTCACAGCTGCCGGAGGTGTGTGAGTGAGATTGCTCCTCAGTGACAGTGTGCCAGGAGTTTTGTGTTTCCTCATCTAACAGGTAATAGCTTTGGTAATAGTTTCTCAGCATCGAGAGAAACAGTAAGATAACAAGTTTTATTGCAAAAACACAACTAAATTTTGTACTGAGAAGTTTCTTCTCTCACATGCTATGAGGTGAGATGTGTTGCTCTCTGGAGATCAGGACTGAACAAAGAGGTTTAGCTGTGTCCACAATCATCTGTCTCCTGGCAAAGATGGGGCTTGAGATATGGCAGCAGCCAACTAAAAAGCCTGTAAGATACAAAATGCAATAATGAGGTGTAAAACATCATACTTAAAATTATGCCTGCCATAGATCCACAGTCATGGTTTTCCACTTTTTTACTTTTTCTATCCATGTTAGTTGGTTGCCATTTTTATGCTATCCACCTGTTGTTTTAATCAGAGACCATGTTACAATTTTCTGACCTGTTGACTTGCAAACTAGCTGCTGGGTTTTTTAGCAGTCACCTTTAGTGCTCTTGGACAACAGCTTAATTTTCTCATTCCTATGTAGATTTGCCAATTTATCTGTCACGCATCTTTAAGTTCATTCTGTTTTAAGAAAGTTTTGTTACCATTGTTGATTAATTCAAATACACATAAATTAAGAGGGATCTGATTCTCTAATTCTGGTTAGTTGCATGCCATGTATTTATAGATACATGTAGAGATTTCAGTGATCAGGCCCTAGATCTCTCAGGTGCAGGCTGTGTATGCTCAGTGCTTGATTTCTTCTTCGTTGTGGTGCCCAGTAATGTGCTTAGATGTCCTACAAAACTAATAACCAGGGAAAAACACTGTCCTGCAGATCTTAGAGGCTATTTTGCAGCAGGAGGTCCAGCAGCTCATAAACTAGACCAGGACATAAAGAGCAATACACAATAAGAATTGGACCAGGGATTACATAATTGATACTGCAGTTTTTCGGTGGGGGTTTTTTATCTGTGCTTTTTTTATGCCTTGTAATCCTATGGAATTCTGTTCATAAGTGGACCTGCCATTTCCTCAAAATTGTCCAAAGCATCCCAAGCATCCCCCAAAACTGGGAGAGTGCCAGGAAGGAAAATTAGGGTTGGGAAGGGAGAGGGTGGAGGCTGTTACCAGGAAAAAGAGAAAAGCAGCAGCAAAATAAAATGTGTAGGGGGAAGGGGAGAATGAGAGAAATACATACCTTGGTTTCAAATGTGGGAGGCATTCTGTTTCTCAGCTTGTTTTTGCTAGCTATCTATGTTAATAATTCAGCTAGCTGGAAAAAGCATCTTGAAAAGAGAGAAAGAAAACAGTACTGTGAAGCGAGCCCAAAATCACATCCCCAGCCTGCACACAATTGGACATTGCAGTGATATGGGGGAAATCCCTTAACGGACAAAACTATAAATGAAACTGGTGTTGACAAGGGGAAGAGGCACAGCTATATTTAATGGAAGTATTTTCATTTGAAAGCTGATTTCTTTTTCTTTTTGGGGAGGGTTTGTTTTTTCTTTTTTTTTTTCTTGTCTAGTTGGTAAAGATCGTGAGGGCTCTTCCTGTTCGAGACAGTGCATGGGTGGTTTCCCCAAGGCTTTTAATGTTAGATTAATGCTCTGGAGACAGTGTGATGATAAATGGGTTCCTACAGTTATATCTACATCCTGTTCCCCCTCCCCCACACCACAGCTGCCCCTCCGTACAGTTGCTCTGCAGCGCTCGCCTCCATACACAGCAACAGTTCTGAGCAGCTTCAGCCAGAATTTACAGCAGCACCCTTTAAAATTTGTGTGCCAAAATTCTTTAATTTTCAGCGCTGTCGCCTTCATTGCCACTTACTTACTCAGACAATGACAAAAATGAAACAGGGAAGAGAAAGACTTTTGGCTGAAGTACAGGCCACCTCACTGGCTTGTCGTCTGCTGTGTGGCAGATCCCAGTTAATTACTTTTGCTATTGCTGTTCACATACAGAAAATAGGTTTACAGGGGTGGCCTTTTTGTAGTTTCACATTTTAACGGCAGTGCTCCGCCCATCATATTGTTCTAAGCGATAAATGAGCAGAGGATTTGAAATCTTTCCCTGGTTTAAGGGAATGGCTCCCCTGTGTCAGCTGCATCTACACCTTGATTTTGTACAACTTGCATGCTGGTAGGGATTTAAGTGCACAGCTTCAGCAAACACCCAACACTGAAATTCAGCAAGGGAAATGGAGATTTGTGGTACTTTTTTTAGCTGGACCTGCCCTTGTGGCGGTTGCTGGTGTCTACGTGTTTTGGGGGGGGGATTGTTTGGGTTAGTGCAGTTATTTTTCTCTGCATCTATTTCCATTTCTATATGGCTTCCCCTATATGTGCAGGGGAGGGGGATGGGTGGTCAGGGTGGCTCTGGTTGACACCCCCCCCGCCCCACTCCAAGCAGCCAGCCCACATCCTTCTGCTTACACGGCAGCGTCTCTCAGATCTCAGGACAGAATTATTTTTAGACCGTGAAGGTGTATCTGACTGGTGCATTTAGATTTCATGTCATGGCTTCCTTTTCCTGCTCTCAGGTTTCTCCCACTCGGCCTTCACCTTCGGTATCGAGAGCCACATCAGCCAGTCCAACATCAACGGAACACTAGTGCCACCTGCCGCACTCATCTCCATCCTCCAGAAGGGGCTCCAGTATGTGGAGGCCGAGATCAGCATCAACGAAGTGAGTACCACCCCTGCCAGCACTGCCAGCACTGCCACCGCCGCACGCTGGGACGTGCCGAGCAGCACACCCCAGCAGCCCCGACACAAACCCCTCCCCAGCTCCTCCTCATCTGGGTTCATTTTATTCCTTGTACTTTGCCCCATCCCAGCAGAGAGCCAGAAAGCTCTGAGACAGAGATGTGTCTCGGTTCTTTTAGCTGTGGCATCAAGGCGTTCTCTGCACTGCTTAGATGGATATTAGTGGTGTTTCTGCTACCCCAGCCGAGAAATCTAGGGTGTACAGGTTCTTGTGGCAAACAAGAAAAGGCGCCTGTGTTTACAGTCTTGCATTTTCAAGGTCATAGCAGAATTTGGCAGGAAAAACCTGCAGCATAGGTTAAAACTTCCCTCCCTGACACTTCCTAGCAGGCAGCACTGCTTGCAAGCCACGAGAAGCCTGATCAAAAATCCACAGAGGTCACTGGAGAGTGATTTCGATGACTTTGGCTTAGATCATATGAGACAAGGCATCAAGAGGCATGGTGAAACAGGTGCGTATAAATTCTGAATGTGGCTGGAGTGCAGGTTTTCTGTAGGGATTGTATGAGCAGCCACAAACTGCCTCTGTTCTCCTTGAACTGCCAGGGGAAACAAAGAAAGGGATGTGGGAAAAGACAGTGTTTTTGCCCTGCCAACCTTAAAGATGTGGTGCTTTGAGAGGGAGTGAAGCGTGACAGATAAGCAAGTACTGCATTACAGGATTTTTATGATAGATATTTGTGATTGACAAACATCTGTAATAAATATTAATACAAAGAAGCTGTTGCTTTTTCCTCTATACCTGAATGTAGCATGTGGACAGCATGGATGAGAACAAAGGAATATAAAATAGAGAAAAGGCTGTGTTATTTGCAATGTGTAGTTTGGAAACGCTTCTGTTTTTATTCAAACATTCTGTGTGTTTTTCCTTCTTATGACTCGATGCCATGTATAAGATTTGTGTATGTGTTATTTTGTAATTGGGGCAATGACATTTGGCATTCACGCCAAGTTGCTCTTTGATGCAGTTCTAATAACAAACCAGTGTTAGGAAGCTATCTCAATTTGCTGCTACTTAACATTTTGCCCCATGCCTGAAATTGGAGCTACACAGTTAGAAACTTCCAGCTCTGAACAGCACCTATAGCAGGTCAGGTTGTAGGGGCCTGCTCTTACCCAGCTTCAAGACTTTCCCTAAAATGAGAGAATAATCTGAAAATATGCCTGTTGTCACCAGATTTATGTTGTTCTTATCATGGTTTGATTCAGGTTGAACAGGGTTCTGAACAACCTGTTCTAGTGGAAGGTGTCCTTGCCTGTGACGGGGACCTTGGAACTGTATGACCTTTAAGCTCCTTTCCAACCCAAGCCATTCAATGATTCTGTTCAAATACATACAGTTAAGTATGTTACAGCAAAGCAAAGGCCATTCTTGCTACATCTGAATCAGAGTAAGGGCTCTATAGATGCTTCTCTGTGTGTCACTTTTCTACCTGTATTACTTAAGAGTGACAAGTAATCAGTGAGACTATAAACTAGTGTGTATAAAATTATTGTTTGTGATCTGTTAAAGGGCAGTCATGTAAATAGTCCAGTGAGCACGTTTACAGATGAAAATGTAAGATGTCAGGATCAGTTGGCAAACATTTCGTTTATTGTGTAACAAGAATTTGAGTCAAGATTCAAATAAATTTTGGCAGAGGCATAAAAAACGTTGAGGAGAAAGAGAGATTATGTTTTCCTCTCTAATGACTGTCTCCTCCTTTTTCTTCCCCATGAGGAAACAAGTATGTATTATCTTAATATTATAATTATAAGGGGTAATTCAACAACTTGTTCAGCAGAAACATACCAGTCAGGCAAGCAACTATTTTACTTTATTAATTGTTCTTACCTTTTGAAGATTATATTTTTTATCAGCTACATTATCTATCCATATCCAATTCTTACTTGCTCTTTCTCAAGAACAAAGCTTTCACCACTGAATCATTATTATTTCAAAGAATTGAAGGGAGTTTGCAGAAGATTGGCAAAATGGCACTTTACAAAGACTACTAAAATCTTTCCCCTATATTTAAGATAATAGGAAAGTGAAAGTGAAGAAAAGCTAAGTCAACATAGTCTGTATTAAGTCTTAAACAGCCCTTAAAAGTTTACTCAATTGGTTGTTGAAGCTGAAGCCTAATTGACAGAAATCAAAATGAAAGTTATAACTATTATGACTAAAAGTAGTGGAATAAAAGAAAAATAATGGTAAGGCTGTCTTGTATGATCAGGTACAATTGGTGGTGCTGGGCTGAAAAACACCGTGTAAGAAACCACTGAATTTGTGCATACATCATGTTTTGGCTGAGGTTCATTATGCATCATCTGCTTCCATTCCATTCCTGTGCTCCTGCAAGTGTAGGAAAACAAATAGTTTAACCAAAGTCTGTTTGCCTTTGTCATGGCTTTAGCTGTGACTCTCTTTTTTCAAACAGAAAACAAAGTGAAACTTTCTGTCATCAGTCAGACATATTTTTTAACACAGCTTAACTTCTTTTGCATCTAGAAAGCATTTATATGGTTGAACTTTCTGTAAAATTCCAACAAATTACTTTTTCACTGATCAGATTTCTGAGTGGACCATGAGTACCACCATCATGGATCTGAGAGAGAGACAGTCCATAGTCCTGTGGCACTATTCACATTAAGTCAAAGTGTAGTGTCTTCACACAGCCTCGTTTTGTGACTCTGCCAACCTGAGTGGTGAAGATCCTAAACTTGGGGTTTCCCTTCTGCTCGTTTTCCCTGCAGGATGGTACAGTATTTGATGGCAGGCCAATAGAGTCCCTGTCTCTGATAGACGCGGTGATGCCTGATGTCGTTCAGACCCGACAGCAAGCGTTCAGAGAGAAGCTAGCGCAGCAACAAGCCAGCGCCGCGGCAGCAGCGGCAGCCACGGCAGCCACAGCGGGAGCCACGACGACTGCTGTTTCCCAGCAGAACACACCAAAGAACGGAGAAGCCACTGTGAATGGAGAGGAGAATGGGGCACATGCAATAAGTAAGCCAACATGCAGCTACCTGCCACTGCTGGGCAGTTTGTGTTTCAATTCTTGTACTTAGTTGCAAGGTGGGAAGCAAGGTGTGCTTTCTGCTGGGTGGTAGAACTAAGGGCAATCATTCCAGGAGGGTGGGGCATTTCTAAAAAGGCTGCTGAGTAAAAATGATGTTTCACATCACAGTGCTGTGTTTTACCTGTCTCTGAGAACCTGAAAACTTCAGATATCTTCAGAATTGCAAGCTGAAGACCGGATCAAGAAGTGGAGCTGTATGATCTCTCCGTGGAGTAGGCTACCCAGACTTTATTACCAGCCTTCTAGATGCTTTTAGATATTAGATAAAAACTGGGCTGTAGCCAAAGTTTGTCATTTTGGCCAGGCTAGGAGAGAGATGGGTTGAGAGGCTGGGACCTTGTCTTGATTTGAAAGACAGGTGTCTGCCAAGGGAGGCAGGAACCTCCCTTGGAATGGAGAATATGACCCCCTTCTCTCCGTATTATTATAACTTTGAAATTAAGGGGCTTTCAGGCAAAGATATGGAAAAAGGAATAACAGTGCTTTACTAATATGTCTGTGGATAACAAGGTAAACAAACAACAACAGTGGCAGCAACAACAAACAGAACCAGAACCCAGTGCCAGCCTCTCTCGGCCGCAGCCCCTTTCCCCTCGGTGCAGTCATGCTCACAGCCCGCAGGGGCGCTGGTGGCTCCCGGCCGGACAGGGCGGCTGCGATGGTTCCCCCGCGCCTGCAGGGGGGCTCCGGAGCGAGCTCGGCCGCCTCTCCGCACATGGTAATGGCGGCTCAGCTGGCAGAAGGGGTGGAGAAAGGGTTTGCTTTACAAGCCCACAGGAGCAGTCGGTCCCGGTGCCCCTCTGGAGAGCGAAGTGAGCTGTAACAGGAACCTCGGAAGCAGCAAGGGTAGGAGAAGACAGCAGGAGACGGAGCCTTGCAGTGGTGGTGAATCCTCCCCACAGCGACTGCAGCCTGTTTCCCCCCTGATGCCAACAAGTGAGAGAGAGCTAGGAGCTGTGCCCAGCCNAAGGGTTTGCTTTACAAGCCCACAGGAGCAGTCGGTCCCGGTGCCCCTCTGGAGAGCGAAGTGAGCTGTAACAGGAACCTCGGAAGCAGCAAGGGTAGGAGAAGACAGCAGGAGACGGAGCCTTGCAGTGGTGGTGAATCCTCCCCACAGCGACTGCAGCCTGTTTCCCCCCTGATGCCAACAAGTGAGAGAGAGCTAGGAGCTGTGCCCAGCCCCTTCCCCCAGCCCAAGTCTTGAGGTATCTCTACCCCTCCAAGAGAAACCCCTCAGCTAAGAGAGCAGCCAGCCACACCCTTCCCCTGAACCGTGGCAACTTCTTTTGTCTCTCTTAAGTACTGGTTGTTATTGTCTCTTAGCAACGTATGGGAGAAAATTCCCTGAGAGAAAGAAAACAGAAGGAGCAGTCCTAACCTCCAACAGACCTACAAGCCCTATCTGTGTAATTGTTGTGTGACCAGCACATAGCCTTGTGCAGTAGCTGTCCTGTGATCATCCATAGCCTTGGCATGGTCCTTGGCCCAGTTTGGCGTGTACCAGCTTCCATTCTCGTACGGTGTGGCCAAGCACAGGCGCATCCATAGTCTTATTGTGATGGTCATTAGCCCAGTTTGGACTATACCAACTATCCATTCCTGAACAGCATTGCCAAGCACATGTGCCAAGGACCATTCCCGGCAAACAGCTTGGATGCAGCCAACCTGTCTTGAAGGCACAGAGGAAAATTGTTCCTCGGCCTTTTATTTAATAGCACATGCTTAGTCATACAGTCCACTGCAAGTATCCAACTGAAGGTCCTACCTTCCTGAGATTTTCTTAGTCCTTGGGAACAGTCAGTTTTCAAGAGCGCTGAATTCACCTTTGTTCATGGGTGACTAAGGGAGACTGCGCTCAGGTATTAGTCATCCAAAGTCAGACACAGCCAGCATGGAGTGGGACCTACCTGCTTGTGTAACTAGATCCCAATGACTGTGCGAACTCTGTGGGGCAGATGGGATTACTGGTTCTGGTTTCTGTGTGTAAGGCCCATTGCATACTGGCTGGCTTCTGAAACCAGCCCTTACTGCCCAGTTGTCTTCCAAGAAAATTCTAGAGGAACATGCATGGCAGGTTTTGTAGGAAGTCCTAACAGCTCTTTGGCTTAGAAAAGGTCAGGACTGTAGTCATGTAACAGATTTTATTAGTTCTGCAGTGTAGATACCTTTATCAGTCTCCACCTTCTCTTCAGTCTGAAGAGATTCCTGTGTGGGTCGGTGAGAAAAATGCTTTCAAACCAGGTTTGCCTTCAGAGAATTCCAGTTAGATGGGTTAGTTTCCCCCAGTAAAAATGTAATTACTTAAATAACATTTTTTATTTGAAAAAGCAAACATAAGAAAGATCTTACATTTTAAAAATATTAATCTGTTCTTAGACTATGGATTGCTTATGTTTTTCTTTCAACTAACCCTCTGCTTTGAAACTGAACTCATTTCATATGTGAAGGGGTGCAAAAAGAAATTAAAGTACTGTTAAATGTATCAAACGCTGACATTTTGTTTGTTGAAAATTTTAGGGGAATGTCTTGCTGTCTCAGGGCCAGAGAAAAACAAAGTCTTAAGGTAGAAAACCGATCATCAGTTCATCACTAAAAGGGAACCTCTCAGTCGTATTTCCTTCTGATCCAAAGAAATATTTGTCCTATTGTATTAACAAAAGGAAAGCCTTAAAGATCAGTTCATGTTTATAGGCACACTGTAAGCCTTGATGTCTCAAATCTGACATTTTCTAATTAAAAAAAATAATAATTCTCACAGCTATTTTTAATAGCAGGATTTTCACAAACAGTTGCAGACCTTTTCTTGGAATGTTGAGAAGGACTTTCCCTGGGAGAAAAAAATAATCATGAGAGGCCTACTGAATAGAAAAGACTGCTGGTAGGAAAGTTGTGAGAAACTTCCCAAACCCTAATTTTTACTGTTGTTGTATTCCATAGACCTGGCATATATTGGGACAGATTTAAATAATGTGCTACTCCTTAGTCATAACCTGGAAGTCACCCAAATAGCAGCCTGTCATAAAAAGGTGGGATGGGTGGAGCGGGAGAAAGAGATGTCTTTGAGAAATTACCTAGTTTGCATTTATTCTGGCATGGAGTTCTCCTTGACACTCTTAAGTCTCTCCAAAAAGGTTTTTAAATATTTAGTATAATATGATATATTTTTGTATGTGGTATTACAAGTATAATATGATAGATTTAAGAAAGAGAGGAGACATAAAACAATAACAACAGTTTGAGGTGCAGATACAAATGCTAAATAAAAAAAGTCACTGCCTTGTCTTGTTGCATCCCAAGTAATGTTCTCAGTTTTAAGTCACTTTAAATGTTACAGGAAAAAATAAAAGTCAGCGCGTAGAAATGGAGCCAAACTTTGGATTGTTTTCCAACTCAAATATTTTTAGTGTCATTTGTTTCATTATAGTTGCAAGGATTGGCTTGGGTTTAAGAAAAATAAAGCTCTGGAAAGAGGACTAGGCCCTGTTCCTTTATTAAAACTACAGCCATAAAGAACAACTTCATTGAAAGGCCTCTCAAAGATTTAAGTAAAAAAAACCCCCAAAGGTATTTCCTGAGAAAAGACAGGGTTAGCGCTCATAAGATCTTAAAAATACGGGGTTTTTTCTTTGGAGGAAATAGTTAATATTACTCACCAGTGCGTTAGAATTTTTAGTTTTACATTAAAAGAAAACCCTCAGTCATAATACTTTGGGGTAATATGGCTTATAATTTCCAGTCATTTGGGATTTTTAATACATTTGAGGAAAATAATTATAATATAATGTAGCCTATAACTAAAGATCCCCTGGCCTTAGAAAATGTTTTGTGTTAACATTTGGACAGAGTCCTTCACTATGTGACGTGCAGACTTACGTTTTTCACCTGGGGCTCAGCTGCACTTGGTAGAAATGCCTTCTCTTTCAGAGAACCCCCAGGGCAATTTTGTGCAAATAAGATCTTAACCGAAAGCTTTCTGCTTGGAAGGTACTTTAAAACAAAAGAAGCCTGTTCTTGATGGTTTCTGCATCTCACTTATCTGTTTATTCTCATTCCCCATGCACACATTGTAGCTGCATCCATAGGAAAGCCAGATTTTCAGGTGAGACCAGGGCTCCCAAGAGCTCGTGCTGCGTAAGGAACTTGTTGCTCTTAGGAGGGTGCCGGTTTGTGCTCAGGGGTTTCTGCAGATTTTTGTTGTTATCATAATCGTATCGGTCATGTATTGCTAGTGTCTATCTGAATCTGATAAGAGCCTGAGGCAGTATCACAGAGGCATGAACTGTCCTGTTTGTTCACTGGGGCGTTTTAAGATTTGTGCTGAACAGTAACACTTCAAATATGAATGTTCCTGACTACTGATGCAAATAGGAAGAAAACACATAAAATGTGAACATTTGCAAATTATTTATGAAAGACTTCTCATCCTTCCCTCTCTTTTCTCCTGAACCACCAAAGCTGTACTGTAAAAATCATTACTGGAAGATAAAATACAAAATAATTCTGCAGGTATTTCATTGCTCCCAGAGGCCAGTTGGTCTTGCATGTACTAATGCAGGTATCAGCTAATCAAGGTTTCTTTTTCACAGCATGGCTATTTGTGGGGGGTTTTTCACAGCAGTTAATAACATTCAAAGTGTGTGTCTAGTTTTCTCCATCTGGCCATGTACAAAAGAAAAATATTTCTGAGTATCAGATGGCTTTGCTCTGATAGCACCTCTTGACTCTGGGCCTTGGAGTAATACTGCTTCCCAGCTGTCATTGGTTTTAGTCGAGAGCAAAAAGCAGCCCTGCCTTTAGAGCCAGGCAGGTAACAGTAGGATCCTGTGTCGTAAGAGTAGCATCTCATTTAAATTATTCAAATTAAAGTGCTTGAAATATCTTCTTGATTTACGCTCAGCTTCCAGCTCACACTGTGAACAAGACACAGATGAATGCATAGCCATTGTTATACTGCTGTTTTTCTCATGAAAATATGCTTTAAGCATGGTGAATCTGTGCTGTCCTGAGAAACAGAGGATTGTGAGTTCTAGGCTTGTATTTTCTGGTGGGTTTTAATAGTGCTTCACTCTTCAGTGCCTCACTGCTCGGAATATCAAAGATCCCAGCTGCTGGTGTCAGGCTAAATCTTGAGTACTGGTACATCTCAACAGTATTAATTTTAGCAGTGATACACACAGGGAATTATCAAGGACAATGCTTAACATAGGGACCCAGCATAGGTACAGATTTTACTAGTAGGCGTTTCTAATGTTTATTGCAGCAAGTCCATAGGTAATATGTGTAGTCAAAAATACAGATATTTTTAATAGAAATAAGCTGTGAAACTACTGTTAGTTGTTCCCTGATTTTAATACTTGATTCTAAGTAACTCATGTAGATGCCACTCCATCTGTGGCGTAGATGTGGCACAGACATAGTTTTAGGGTGCTAACCAAAAACGCAGTGAGAAGTGGTACTTGTGCAACTCAGCTGAAGTTAGGCAGAGCCAAACCAGGTATGTGAAAGCCCAGTAAGGGTAGAAATCTGGAGATCTTCCTCCCAATGGCAGTTGTGCAATGTCACAGTCTGTTTCACCAGTTGATGGGCAATAGCTTAGCAGAGCTGGAGTATCAGGACAGATGGCTGATTTTAAATGCCATAAACATGCAGCAATAAGGGAGCATAATTATTCTGCTTGCGAACCTATGGATCTCCATATGTGATTAAAGAATGACTAACTGAAAGACTTAACCCAGAAAGAGAACTTGCATTTTGATCAGTCAGAGCAGCTCAGCTGGCCAAGGCGTTGGTTAGGTAACAGGAGGCTGCCAGCTACCCGCTCTTGGATGTGCTTTCTGCAAAATGGGCCACACTTGTGTGTGTAGCATCTGCTGTCTGCTGTTTCAGTGTGTCACCTGTCCTTGGTTGGTGTCTTGTTTGCAGAGGATAATAATCTTGTGTTGCTGCCAGGAAGTGTAGCTAGAGCTTAATGAGGAAGATTTATACAGAAGCAGAGAAAGTCTGGAGTAAAAACATGGTTCATGATGCAAGTTGGAATGAATTGTTGTCACTGAGAGAAATCCATCATTTTAAATTCACTTTTTTTTTTGCGAAAGGCAATAAAAGAACTTTATACAAATGAAGTTACTTAGACTGCAGTCTAAAGAACTGCAGAGTTACAGCATGCAGGTTAAGTATATCTATGACTCATTTAGTACCTTTGTGTGTATTACGATCTCCTTGAGAAGGTGATCACTCACTATTTCCCTGATGTGCTCCAGGAATGAAGCCCCTACTCAGTATATTTTTTTGTCTGTGAGTAGCACAGCTATTACTTACAGGAGACTGTGTAAGAAAATATAAGTGCTTTCTGTTATTTTTAAAAATTATTTTAATAAATCTGTAAGTCATTTTTAATTAAGCCAGCTTCAAAAGAAAAACTACACTGAAATGAATGCTGAGTATTCGGGAGAAGAAAAGCTTTGTAGATTTATACAAAATATTTTGGAAAGCTCTACATTTTGATGAAATTACATAAATTTGAATCACCAGAGAAAAACAAATAGAGTAATATTGTCAATGACACAACACAGAATATTAATTATGGTGTATGTGCTGCTGTAAGCTTTAGGTCTTGGATAGCTAGCATGTTTTTAAAGCAGACCTAACTGCATCTTGTAAACTATTTATTCTGATATATCTCCTTACAGATAATCATTCAAAGCCAATGGAAATTGATGGGGATGTTGAAATTCCTCCTAACAAAGCAACAGTCCTTCGGGGCCATGAATCAGAGGTGTTCATCTGTGCCTGGAACCCTGTCAGTGACCTGCTAGCGTCTGGGTAAGACAGTGACTGAAACCAGCTGCTGCAATTAGAGAATATTTAGAGATGCAAGAACTTGCAAGTGTATTCAGGATGTGAATGAGTATTCTCTGGACTGCTTTATCAGCCTGCAGCAGTGTTTTTGTCAGCAGTACCGTACCTGTAAAACAGCTGAGTAATTATAAGGTGATGCTGAATATGAAGGATTTGTACGTTTAAGATGTAAATTCTCTGGCCCTGAATACACACAAATTTTTAGAAATATTTTTAAAATAATTTGGATAATTCTCAGAATATTTGAAGTTCATGTAATCTGCTGCTCTTAGTTACTGGTTCACACTGGGGTCTCAGAAAATCATTGGTATCTGCCAGGTTTTTTCAAAAGTATGGAGATGGGGGTGCTTCAGACTGGACCTAAGTTTGTTCAGTGAGCTGAGCAGTAAATAGTGGTTTAAGGGAATGTTGTGCTTTAGTGTCGTTGGAAGGGAGTCCAGTTTATCCTCTGCAGGATTGCTCTGCAATGACCACCACAGCATCCTAAGTGGAATGGTCAGGAGACTGACTTACAAAAGCACTTTTGATCCAAACAAAAGCACAATTATAAATATACCCTGAGAGCTGTATGCAGGCACTGGTGGAATCTGTGTTCATGCTTAAAGTTAAACCTTAACATGAAGACTAAATTTAAGAAGCCTAACTGGGAACATGGAGTAAAGCTGATCAACATTAGAGGAGGTAAATCACTCAGAGTTACTTTGCGGTATTAGAATACTTTCCTCACAAGGAAGAGGAGAGTCCTTATTTTATTTCTAGCTTTTTTGCAAAGTTATCAGAATAGTCTTCTTACCTTTGTTCACTTAGTACATGAAAACAAGGGATGACAGTATAAGTAGGAAAGAAAAATAACGTAAATTCCATGTTGGATGAACAGCAGAGATCTCCAAGAGAGTGAAGATAGAAATTTCAAAAAAACAATTTCAGACAATAAAATGGGTTTTTAGAAACCAGAATCCTGCTGAATATGCTTTGTTTCTAGAATGTCCAGGTCTGATAGTACTTTTAGCATCTGTAGTACTAAGTATCTCCATTTATCAATTTTAAGCAAGTCAGTGCTTGCCACAGTGGACTGCTTCCCCAGAATCCATGGTGCACAGTCCTAGTGTGCATAGTTTAAATGGTGGAGCATTTAATAAACCAGAGTATGTGCTGCAGTGTGTGTTTAACTTTGCCTAAGGGTGCTAAGCACTGGTAGATGGATCCCTGGACAGTGGTGTCTTACACAGCTTCAGGTAAACCTGGAGGATGATAATCAGAACCATTGGTCAGGTATCTGAGCCAGAGGAATACCCTCTCACTAGCCATTCAATTAAGCTTTACCCTTCAGTGTAATAGGTCTTCCGTAATGAGCTTCGCTAGTGACCATGGAAGCACATAAATACACAGGTAGTTACAAAGTACAATCTAAAAGTGCTTTAGTCAGACTGATAGCAGTACAATGACGATGCAAATAATTAGATTTATGTGCATCTTGGTCAGATTTTAGCCTGCTTGTAAGAAACAAGGTAGGGATGCAGTTGGAATTCGGGTAATGCAGCAGCCAGTGCCTGGCAAAGCTTAGTGCCTGAAATGGCAGAGAATGCACAGAAGAAAGTGAAACTGAAGGAAGGGAGCTGAGTGAATGATCATGCCCCTGCACAAAGAAACCTTTGAGATGTCTGGTATAATAACAGTGCAAGCTTTTATCTACAGGTAAACTCCATGTTACAGTGCCAGTTAAACAAGGGAGAGAAATTCCCCGAGATCTACAGTATGCTGCAGTTCTGTTTGTCCTTTACAAAGTAATAATTGAAAAAAGAAGACTGCAGTTAGTCTGATGTGTGAATGTCAAATTGTTAGATTCTAAAACAGCCATATTGTGCTGCCCAGGCAGTACTTTTCTTCGGGTTTCCCATCTTCCTGATTGTACCCGTCTTAAAAAATGCATTTCAAACCTTAGCTATTAAATAGAGGAAATAATAACATATTTGTTTTGTTTATAAAGTGACTAATTGAATCTCAATTAATGACAAAGTATTTTCTTCAAGCCTTGTTATACAGGCAATAAATTTTTCTAACAACTAGCAGCAGCAGTTTAGACAGCAAGCTTATGTAATCCTCAAAGAACTAAAAGAATAATGCAGGTTCAGAACCTAATCTGAAGCAAGCTGTTTTAAAGAAATGTAGAATGAATTACCCAAAACTAGAGCATTGGTTTCCAGATTTAGTGACTATCCCACTGAGAGAAAGGGATTTTGATATTTAATGTCACATCTACTCAGTTGCTGTTTTTCTAGTGTGTGAAGACTAGCACGGTAATATGTACTCTCTGGGCTTTGAGAAGAGGTATTTCAAAATATAACAGAGAGACAGGAATTTCTCTGATCAAATAGCTAGAAAAATATATTCTTCAGCTGCTCTTCCTCCTCCACCAAACATATAACCCTTAAAGCTGAGGATGGGGGAGACACGAAATAGCAGTAAAGGCTGTAAAAGGCGTGACTGTCACCAGATGCCTATGAGAAGAATGCTTAGATGTTATGAACAGAGGCATTATAATAATACAGTGAAGTGCATGCATACAGCCATGTAAGATGATTAACTACCCTTTATGAAGGAAGTCAACATTCCAAAGCAAATAATTGCATAGAGTGTTTTGGACAGCTGAAAAAATACCAAAAAAAGAGGTGCGTGGTTAAATCTCAAGATGTGGCCATTTCCAGCCATAAGCCCAAAGACTGATTTCTTCCACTAGTTATCTTTCAGTATCTAAGTTTTAATTCATGACACATTTAAATTGTTGCAGATGGTTATGTTCCCTATGTAGTGCAGAAGCCCGTTACAGCTGCATCCACATTAGTAAACTAACCATGCCTGGGAATATTCCTAGGCACTGAGGCCAGCTGGCACAGAGTGGCTGGTGTCTGTGCTAGCAAACTGCCCTGGCTGCCAAACAGACTGCACATGGGGAATCATCTCTGGACATTGTAACCACCAAGCCATGCCCAGGAGTTATTCAGAGAGACCATCAGAGCCCTGAGCAAGAATGCTAATTAAAAACAAGCCAAAATCTGACCAGGGAATAGCCCGTCAGTTTGCTTGCACAGGTCATCATGGTCCGGTGACACAGAGTGTTCTGAACATGCTTGAATTTCGCAGTGTGGAAGTGGATGGACCGTGAATGTCAAGGCTGCTAGAGCCTTGAACTCCAAAACCTTTTCCAGTTGAATTTAGGATGTTTCTGTCATCATGTTCCACTGCTGCTTCCAAGAGTGTGCTCTGTTCTGTGACATCCAGCCATGCCCTTCAAGTAATTCACATAGCCGTGAAGCAGAGGGACCTGGCCTCAGTCCCAAAACCAACAGTGGGTTTCTTTGCTTATCAGCTAATTTATGCCAGCCTCTCTCACACAGAGAGACTGTGACTTGTCTCTTCCAAACCACTCCGTGCACCTTTTGCTCTCCCTAGTCAGCAAAGTAATTATCTGTAAAAGCTGCTGTCCGAGATCTTTCCGTGCTGGCTGTGTCTCTCAGAAGCAAGCAAGGAAAGATGTTTCTAGGCCATCTGCTGTCATTGTTTCTGGGTATATATAGTACTTCAGGTTAATGTACTCCTCATATCGGTGGTTTAAGATCCACTGTAAATTACCTTTCAGAATAATCCTTTTGAATTACCAGGTTGAGGGTGTTGATTTCAGACACCACCCCTCTATGTCAGTGCCAGATATTAACTCTGCTAACTCCAAGTGCTTATTTGTTAGCAGGGGACTGCTGGGACTGGTTTCCTCAGTGAATCAAATCCATTAATGCAAAGTGGTCACTTGTTGGGGGAGGTCAACTTGAGTAACCTGCAGCAGGGAGCAGTGCTGTAGAATCAGTGGGGCAGAGATCTTAATCAGGACACCTGTGAGGCACTTCCCTCTACTGACTGCCTAGGAAGAGTAAGCACTTAGTTTAAGAGATCTGCTTTATTAAGGAAATGTTAGGTGTCTTAAAAAATATGAGGAATTTCCTTCCTTAATGCTTTTAATAATATCTCTTAAAATAAAATAATAGAAACTACAACATGTTGGAGCCAGAAGTAGTAAATACACATTAGCAATATTGCGTCTCAAAATAACAGCAATTTTAAGACTTGCAGCTGAAGATTAGAAATACCAAGGTTCAACAACCATCTTGCAGAATTCTTTACCCAACAGCAGCACTTTCAACCTCTGTGCTCCCAGTTACAGAATGGTGATTTTATATGTCACCAATTAAATTGCAGAAACATTTGTCCACCTTGATTCATGAACATACTGGGGCAGGAGAGTGTGAAATAAAATCCTTTCAGAATTAGCCTTCCTAAGATTTGGCAGTACTCTACCACAGTGCAGAGGAGTATACCTATTACTCAAGTGTTCATGACTTGCATGTTGGAATGAGCTGCTTTATCATGTAGATAGAAATGCTTCTGTGGGCTAAGGAGATTAAACATCTTTCTGAATTGTGCTTGAACTGTGGTCCTCTAATAAGGCAGGGTTCACTGAATCATTCAACAGAAATCAGAATACTTTCCAGAGCACAGAATACTCTTTTTTTTTTTTTTTCCCCAGCAACAAAAGGGAAGACACACAAATACCCTTGCTGCACACTGGTAGGCTTATAAAACCTCTCTGCAGGGACACATAATAGCTCATGTAGCCTTAGGAAGAAGAAAAGGGAAAAACAAAATTAAAATACTGGAAAATAAGATTGCCCAGGCCTTGCCAGAAAACTGACTAAATAAAACTGTTGAAAAACAAAACATAACCCTTTTAGAACTAGCAAATAGGATATTGTATTTGATAGCCAAGTGACTGAGTACTTTATTCACAGGGTCCAATAACAAACTGGATTATTACAATGAGGGCAGGACTGTCCTGGAGTCTTACATAGCAGAGAAGCCAGCTCTGAAGGAATTTCCTACTTAGCCTGTTACCCAGTGAAGATTCCTTTAAAGACTTATGTTCCCATTATTGTTAATTATCACAGTTAAAAGTGTTCCTTAACTTCTGAGCTGGTGATTAACTTCATTAATTTTCTAGCCAACATATGCAAAATTGTCAGTTTTCCAGACCTCTGAAGAAATAAGGATGTATATTACAGTCACAGCTGTGTGGTGGCAAAAATTGCCCTGATCTGAATTATTTCTTAATCACTAATGTGAAAGATATGTCTTGAAAATTAAAGAATGGCTGTGCAGGAGTAGCTGGGTTCAAAACCCTGGCCAGCCATCACATCTCAGCTTGGCACAAAAGGTTCACAGGAGATGGGGCACATTCCCCAGGCATGCCATGACCCAGAAGAGCTCAGAGCTACTGATACAGACAGAGAGGTGTTTGCTTTTACACTTGAATTGTTTGTGTAAAATTAGGCTAAATTATTGGTAAAATAATACACAGAGATCAATGGAGTTCCATAATTGCTTGGTCAATATTTGCATTTGAAGACATGTCAACTGTTGAAAATTTGCTTGATATTCTTAGTATAAATAATTAAAATGCTTTACTAGTAGACCAAAAGAAAATTTAATACTCCCTTGTGATGGATTTATTTTTTGGTAAAACATGGCTTATCAAAGCAAAAATAGATCTCAGGCTTTTAGGCTTTGAAGAAAGACTTTTTCTCCTTGAAAAGAAAGTTTTAGTCATTACTTTAAAAAAAAGGAAAAGCTCACGCATCAGGTATATCAACAACAAAATTTCATCTGGACTGTTTGAATTCTTGCAAGTATAAGACAGATGCTGACTCGGCTCCAAGTTTCTGCTTAGGGCATGTAAATGAAAATTGCTTTCTGGACAAAACAAACAATCCAGGGTTCTTCGTTTGTTTTGATTGTTGTTGCTGTTTTAAAAAATGGAGGAGGGGGAGTGAGAAAAAAATCCCAGTAAACTTTTAAGGTATAATATCTTCCTCTCCATGGCAAATTGATTTTTGAACCTCAGAGACATTTTTCAGTAGAATAAAGATTTATGCAAAGTCAAAATAAATACATTATTTACAAGTAGGTAATGGTACACTCTTCCTCCTCAAAACTTTTTCTAAGCAAAATCAGGGTTTCAGCCTGCATTAGAAACACCTCTCTAGAAAATAATCGGTCTATAAAATAGATCAAAATCCTGATGCTGCCTCTGTCTTGTTCTGTTATGTCAATACTCATTTTGCCACTTTTTCAGGCAGCATGCTGTAAGCAGCCAAGCTACAGACAGTTACTGTAAGTTGCCCCAGACTATCTCAGTTGTGGTAATGCCAGCTCTAGGCACGTAGTGCAAAATGTAGACAGCAAGTGTATGTATTTTAACTAAAACTTCTCTGAAGAAACCAAATTATTATGACAGGTATAATTTACATATGTGCTAACATTTTTTTAAAAATACACAGAGTGCAGAAAGAGCTGGAAAGAAAAAATTACTTTTTAAAGGTTTGTAATGCGCTGGTCCATTCAGTGGGTTTAGGGAAAGGTGGTTGGATTTGCTTGGGGCAGTGCACGGGAGAAACAACAAAATTCTCAGGAGGTTCAAAACAACTATTACTTGCAAAATTTGGAACATTTCAATAGAATAGGGCCCTCTCCCAGGTGAGCTTCTGCTAATTTCAGCACCAAAGTCACCCACCTGCGTTTTGCACAGAGCCAGAACGTTCCCAGCAGCCCCATGCAGTCAGACGCTCCCATTACAGTACAGGCCAGCGGCTCTTGCTCCTCCAGTCTCCTGCAAGGCTGTGATGTTGTCTCAATGAAAACAGAAATACAGGCTTTTACACTGCTTGCTGGGTCAACGTGAGGAGATTTCAACTTACTTGCATAATTGCATTTATAGATCTGGAGACTCAACGGCCAGGATATGGAATCTCAATGAAAACAGCAACAGCGGTTCCACTCAACTGGTTCTGAGGCACTGCATAAGAGAAGGAGGACATGATGTCCCCAGCAATAAGGATGTGACTTCATTGGACTGGAATGTAAGCTAACTTTTAAGACTGTGCATGGTTTTTAACTGTCTAAATTTAATTCCAAGGCAATTACAGCTGCTGCTCCATATCTTTCATATCTGAGGTGACCAGAAGCTCTGTCCTAACCTACTGACCTCTTGTTTCAAATACTCATAATAGGCTGAACTTTCCCCTACATGCTGTAATTTTCCAGGACTGTTGCCATCTTCAAGCTTAACAATGATATATTTATATCTCTATTTTAGGAGCATGGCTAAAAATAAACTTTGCCAGCTTTAAGAACAAAGATTAAACAAGCAATCTATATTATAATGAAGCCTCATTAATAATGTATTTGCATCTCATAGTTACTTTATTTTGGCATGTAAGGAGATAAAAGCACCAGTGAAGCTTTTTCTGAGGTTGGACTCTCAAGATCCTCTCTCATTTGAATTATGCTGTGCACAGCAAAACGTGTTCACATTATTTTCTTTATCTTGGCAGGAGCATGTGTAGTTATTCTGTCCTTACCTATCCACCTCTGGATGAAGCTGTCTTGCCTGATCCCTTTTTTACTTTCATCCTGCAGAACCTCCTAGCTTAGATAATATGCTCCTGCACAGAGAATACTCAAGTGAGCAGAGGACGGGTATTGTTGAGAATCCCCAGTGTCTGGGCAGTGTCTTTGGGCAGCTCTAAGGCTGCTTCACGTCTCGTTTTTGCCAGAAGAACTTACAAGACCCTGCAGGAACCTTAATTACTTTGAGATAATTTTCATTCTGTCTGTTTTGCTGATACTAGTACAGACAGAGTGATCACGTTAGTCTTGTTCTCATAGGAAAACAGATTAATTAAGTACCAGAAAGGATTTTCAGCAGTTATATACAGTCTCAGTTGCTGGCCAAAGACCAAGATTCGATTAATCTTTACTGCAGTTATGTCCTTCAGGTGAGCGAGGTGCTTCACAAAGTAAAACATAAGGCCACTGCACAAGTCAGCTTTCCCCTATGTGTTTTATAGTTGCACAATGGAAGAAATTGGTGAACAGTACAGAAAGTAGAGGTAGGTTAAGGAAGCAAATAAAACTCAAGTTTATGTTCATTACTTGTTTCCTGTGGGTATCAAAGTGAAGAAAAATAGTTGTGAAAAAAATTAATCGAGGAGTAAGAAAAGAGTAATTGAAAGAGGAAAACATGCAATGAGAGCAGAACAGTTAGGAGACAAGTTATCCAAAATACAGGGCATCCTCTAGTATTTCCTGTAATAGTTCCTTACCTTCCAGACTTCGTTGGTACTTCACTTGCATTGTGCTAGTACTTAAGGTAAGGAAATGTCCCTAATTCAAATACTTCAAGTGCTTCCAACTTACTTTGAGTTTCCCAAAGAATGTGAATTACCACCAACAAATCTGGATAAACTGTACGTCTAAGTTCCTGAGCTTTTCTTTTTCTCTTTTTGCCCTTTATCACCTTTCTTCTCATGACTGGTCCAGATAAGTGTATATCACAATGAGCTTGACTTAGGTTGTGATATTTTCCCCCCACATTATTATATATTTGAGTTAAATCTACAACTGCTCTGAGTCAATGTTTTTGGAGGGTTGGAGTGGGCATATGTTTTAAAGGATTATTGCATGCATTTTCCTAATTTTCTATTCATCAAACTAGAAGTGCTATCTGCCTTTATTGTTTATTTAGAACCACAATATTAATCATATTTCCTTGCGAAGTTTTCACACTGGTGGTATTAAATTAGTTCTTCCCTGGTTTATATGACTTACGTCATAAAAAGAAAGGTTATTTCTAGAGGTCATATTCAGATCATTCCCTTTGATACGAGGGGTAGGATTCATCTCCTGTGGGTTTAACCATCTAAGCTAGTCCTCTAGACTCACCTGAAGTCAGCAGAAACAGAGACACATGCCTTTGTGTTGGGTTGGGCATAATCTAAAGCAAATGAGATCATGGATAACACTTCGGAGTTGTAGTTATATGGTGCTGTTAGTTATGTAGGGAGACCAGATGGCACTCTTCTTTTTGCATGTCTGGAGATAAATGGGATGAATCTCACTCTTAATCCAGGTTCTGAAATGTTGAAAGACTAAATACCCTGCTTCAACAGTGTCCATCACACCAGACTGCAGAGTCAAGTTCTGTTTTAATTGTTCTCATTCTGGCCCAATCACACCAGCATCACTGGCTGCACAGGACATATCCTTCTGTGAAGGGTTCCTTCCAGAATACACGTAATTTGCTGATTAGATTAATGGGCTTTTTTCCTCCTAATTGGGTCCCATGAATCCAAATTTTCTCAGACTGTCCATCATGGTACTGTGCCCGTGAGCACATGTGTTCAGAGAACTAGAAAGCAATTCCTTGGTGGTAGATAACATTCAAGGTGTTAACCCTGAGCATAGGTGGCTTAGGGCTTTCTTTCAAGTAGAGGTGCCTGCATTTCACTGAACTGGGATTTAGTCTGGGCTTAGGTCATCTGTTGATGTTTTATAGGTCCTTTATGTCTAAGAAGTAGTATCTGTTTGTTATCTGGAAGAAGCCCATAGAACTTGTTATATCTTGTTTTCTAATCTTTTTGATTAAATGGCTCATATATGATGGTATAGCCCAGTATTTCACTGTATGTTAGAGGGTTTTATTTCCTCTGTGCTGTCTGCAGTAATAACCCTTAGTTTAAATCACAGCATAATCTGTCTAAATGAATGGACTCAGAATTCCCATAAATCACAATTAGCAAACCTTAAAAAAGAAAGAAAAAGTTGGTTGAAGCAGATTTTATCTCATATTGACCTTTGCCATTTATATGTATTCCAACAGAGTGATGGAACACTATTGGCTACAGGCTCATATGATGGTTTTGCAAGAATATGGACAGAAGATGGTAAGTCAAACATTTATTGTTATTAAGCATCAAACAGCAGTGAACTGTAATTTGACTAATTTGTAAAGAAATTGTAATAATGACCTGTTCTTTATTCCAGGTAACCTTGCAAGCACCTTAGGTCAACATAAAGGTCCAATATTTGCCCTGAAATGGAACAAAAAGGGGAATTATATTTTAAGTGCTGGTGTTGATAAAGTGAGTTTTAAAAACATACTATTCTAACATATAAGTATGCTGATGAGTGAGCTTGCGCTGCTAAATTCCTTAAGATTATTTTCTGCTTCTTCAGGCATCCTGTAGAGTTTACATTTCTTTAATATATTTTAGTGCATGTTGATTACATTTTTTAGGCTGCATAAATGTATACTGTTTTCATGGAAAATACTTAACTTTTTTTAAAAATCGTGTAAAATTGCATCTTAAGTGTGTCTCTGTTAAGGAAGGAACTGCCTCCAGTACCTACATTTGTAGTTTTATCAGCTAACTATTTACAGGAAGAAAGTGGTCTTAAAGATACCGCACCTTTTAGCTCATCTAATTGTTGAAACACTTTTATTTGAATAAAATATATATGGCTTCCTCTGGAAATATGCAAAAAATCACAGTTCTGGACTGAAAATCAAGCAAAACATAGTAGTTACAGCTGAGTGGATATTAGAGATTAAAATGAACAAATGACTGATGATGATGAGCGCAAATCCATTAAAACTGAAACTGGAAAGTACACAGCATTCATCTTGCCTAACTTTCAGTGTCTAAAAATTAGATGCATATGTCATCCTTGGCTTCCTGTATAAAAATTCAGAGAGAAAAATGGCACTTCCAAGGGACAGGCTGCATGGCCTCTGTTCCAGTGAGATGCACTGACAGTGCTTCTCTCCAGTGGCTGGCAGAGGCAGTCTAGCTGAGGTTTGTACATTTGTAGGCTCAGTGAATTCCTATATTTTCATATCCTTGTGAAAATGGAAACTTAGTTTTATTCCCTTAACACTGGCTTAAGTTCAGCTACACTGGTCTCCCAATGGTACTTCCATTACTCTGGCAAACTTACATTCTCAATAAAAGCAGCATTTCTTTAGGTGATCCATTATCAGCAAGATGATGCATCGTTAATTTATTTTCTGGAAGTATATACTGCCAATAAATTGACAATTCACTCAGAAGGTGGTATTGAGCTCTACAGGGGACGTGCTCACGTGTGCTGTGAGTATGGATTAAACCTGTAGTAAGCCAATTGCACTTGAGTCTGTCCCACCTCAGTGGCAAGAGGTGTTGGGAACTCTGCTGATAGAAAAACATTTCACTTGTTGGTTTAATTGTTAGAAATGGGGTTCAGGATCGTTTTGGAGTAAAATTCAACTTGCATCTTTTGTAAGGGGGAAAAGTGTTCTTTAGAGATGATAACTGAAACAGCTTTTTCAATATACTTATTAAAAATGTGTAGTGTTGTCTTCTAGCACTATTCAGAGAGAATATGCCCGTTCTTCGTAGTCATATCGCTTCTTCTGTAGGCATGATACTTCTTTATCTACACTTAGATTATTATTTTGTAATATCTGGAAGTGATTTCTGTTTTTCCCACTGTTTTGTACACAAGGCTCTCTGTAGTCAGTAATATTGTCAGTTCATCATTTGGAATTGCTACTTAGTGAGGGTGCTCTTTGGTTTTTTTTCTCTGAGCTGAACAGTCACTAATCTTTTTTTCCACCCTTTCTTTGGATACAGACAACAATAATTTGGGATGCTCACACGGGAGAAGCTAAACAGCAATTTCCATTCCATTCAGGTACTTTTTGCATAACTCTTGTTAGGAAAATGAAATGCAGTTTTTGATTCTGTCAATGTACTTTATCCATATCTGCCAGAGAAAAGTTTCAATCAAGTTTTTTTGTGCTTTCACTATCCTGAGTATCATGGCTTGCGGGTTTATTCTCATTTCAGAAAGACACAGTTCTGTGAGAATCAACTTTGAAAGTCAAACTGATTTTAGGGGAGGATTCGTACACCAGCCATGTCTATCTAACTGAACAGTCCTGTTGTTATCTATGTGCTTGAATAGTACTAGGTGGTGATTCATGAAGAGAAATTTCAGTAGAGGTGTCTGGGTTCTTTTCCATTCTCTCTGCTCCTGTTTCAGTGAAGCTGATTTGAGGGAGAAGCAGGCAGATCTCTCATGCACCTTGCATTCACCACTGCACTCATGAAGGTCCTCAGAACTTCTTAGCTTTTAATTTTAACTTGAAGTTCTTCAATATTTGCTTTCTCTGATTATTGGAAATCAATTTCCAGCCTTGAGTTTCAAAACCTTGGTGCACCAAAACCCTGCTTGGATGGTTACTTGTAGATCTGTTTCAAGAAGACAGGAGATGTAACAGGTATTAAATAATCTTGAATAACAGACAGTCATTGACATAACCTGAAATTCACCTGGGACCAGACTTGTAAAGATGATGCCTGAATGCATGATCCAAAGTGGCTAAGTTGCCATAGTGAAGAATTTTAAGGGGTATAGTCAAACTGAGTTTAAAACCATGAGAACATTCTGGATTTTGGTGCTAGAGGTGTTCATCTTCCTAGTTCACTGTAACTAATCCATTTTTAAATACGGCAAACTTTCACAAGGGGCTTAATGGTGTTTAAAAACACATATTTTGGCACTAATTTTAAAACATTATTTTGCACATGCTTTTCAATTCAATTTCTAATTGTTCTTATTCTCACATTTACACAGATAATAATAATATGCAGTAGCAATCTAAATGGTTATTCAACAGTAGACAAAAAATATGTCCATGGACACAGCAAATCCATACTCTGCATTTTTATCACTCATCTCCTCATTTATTAATGCAGCTGTCAGTTTAGAGGAGTTGGTGTCTGCTGACAGATTTTCTCACTGTGTCATTTATTTAGCTACTGTAACTGTTCCATAACAGCAAACTTTGCACATAGAGTGATTTAGTTAATGAGACTCTTAATCCTCTGATTCCTGACTAGTAATCTAGTTGTGGATTCAGAACTTGGTTGCCCCTTCAGAATCATGTTCACTGACATGTAAGCTGTCTTAGTAGTGGTGTGCATCAAGGACAAATCACTCCATTCCCCTCTTAGCAAGCTGAAAAGTCAGCTGTATCTACCAATGCAATATGTCCACGTGCATTAAAAGATTTTTTTAAAAATTCTTACTGCACACACTGTCTTTGGACCATGAGACACAACTGAAGTTTAGATGTGAAGAAGCTCATATTTTTAATTTTTTTTCACTATTTCAAATATGTTTTCATAGCAAAATAAAGCAGTTAAAGGAAATAACTATTATTAAGGAAATCATTGATAGGAGAAAGCGTATATCCTACAAAACATTCTTAAAATAAGCCAGAGTCCCTAGTCACTTTGTCTTCACAAGTCTAAAGCCACAAAGACCTCACCTTGTCCTCTTTGCATCTCCAGAACAAACTAAGAGCAAATTCCTTTCCATATCTGGAATCTGAAAACTTTGCCTACACAAGGATTAAAGATGGCATTTTAATAATTAAAAGTCTAGTCTAGTCAGGGTGCACTTCCTTTGACATATACTTCTTTGAAGTCTGGAGGTAGTTGGCCTGGGAATAACATAAGGTTTTTTTACTCTCTGCTTCTTTACAACAACTGGGTTAGTTTACACCACATGGACAAAACTGTCATCTTAAAATACATAAGGAAGAGTTCTTTGTCTAGGTGTTGAAGGCCTCCATGTCATTGGTGTTTTCATGTGATTTTTAAGGTTTTTTGGTCAAAGTATGTAAGTATGCAGATAAGTACCTTCTAGTGTTTCATTATTTTTTAGAAAACTATGAATCACCATAGGGCATTTGATCAAAACACATATTCACAAAACTTATTTCTTTAAAAAGGAGCAAAATAATCCAATTTTGACATCCACTGATAGATATGGACTGGAGTCTGCGCGTGCAGGAATAAATTGTTTAATTGATACCAAAAGAGGTATTTGTATGACCCAGTTTTAGCCATCTAGTTGTGTAGTGACAAGGGATAAATGGATTAAAACTGAAAGACAGAAGGTTTAGATTAGATATCAGGAAGAAATTCTTTACTGTGAGGGTGGTGAGGCACTGGAAGAGGCTGCCCAGAGAAGCCCAGGTTGGATGGAGCTCTGAGGAATCTGGTCTAGTAAAAGGTGTCCCTGTCCACAGCAGGGGGGCTGAACTAGGTCTTCTTTAGGGTCCCTTCCAGCCTAAACCATTCTATGATTCTGTGATCTAAGTGCTCTGAATCACACCTAAATTTGTTCTGAAAAAACTTAAATTAACAGATAATTATTGTAACACTTTTATTGTTGGTTTTTATTTTAGCTGCGTTTTTTAAGGATTTGTTGCTGCTTTTATTATGATATGATATTCTAATTATTTTTATGGAATTGGCTGGTGTCCTGTGGTTTTGGAAATACTTTGGCAATTTGATTATTTGCATCAAGAACCATGTTTGGTTGATTTTTTCGGACCATTTTATGTAGTTACTTATCCAGTAAACATATGGTTGAGTACACCAATAAATGAATCAGTGTTAATTATCAGCACTTTATGATTCAAATTATTCTGCAGTGTAAATCCATGGCTTTAGGTGCCAATAGCTCCCTGAAAATTAGTTTTTGACTCATACATATCATACTAGATATTAGCCTTGAAGGCATATTGCTATTAATGATGATAGATTTTTGTTTGCTTTGAAATAGTAATACAAAGCTTGCAGCATAAGAAGAAAGACAAACAGGCAGTTAAAGAAAGAAGATCTTTTATTGTTTCCTGATCCTCATTCATGTTCATTGGAAAATTCAGAAATAGTCTGCCTTCCTCACACAAATTTCCTTTATATTTCTGCAAGGTAGTAATTCCTTACCTGTCATACAGAATTATTGAGCCTTTTTCATTAATACCGAAAAAAAAAACCTTGTCTATGAAACAATGTTAGCCCTCCATTCTCATTTAGAGAGCTACCTGATGATTCAGAAGGTGATATGGATCTATTTTGTTCTGCAGTTCACAAAAATTATAGTAGGAAAAACATGTCTAAATGTAACAGGCTTGTCATAACAGATATCTTTTCACCTCTATATTACCAAAGTATCTTTCTAAACATGTTTGAGTAAGGAATTTCTTGGTTTCATTTTAATGATAAATTTGCATTGTATCTTTGCCAGGAAGAGACTCAACTTTGTTTCCTATATGCTGGTCTCATTCTGGCACACTTACTTCTCACAAGAGTGTGCTGAGAATGAAGATTTCTGTATTTTAGCAAGTCTTATGTCATCCTCTGGAGGGCAGCTAAACTCTATCCTGAGGGAAAAAGCCAAAGCAGCAGTCATAGAAACACAAGCAAGCTGTTTGTCAGGAGCTCCCTCCTGCTCCTGCTTGTACTCTGCAGTGATGTGCTGGAAAAGTTGTTTGGGGGTTGTTTCCCATTCCTTTTGCAAAGTGTGTGTGTGTTGCACACAGCCACTATTTACATGCTCGTGTGCTCTCTGTGCACAGAGTTTCGTTAGTTCAGCGCCAGTTAATGCCAAACCCTCTACAGAATCTCTTCCTCTCATTTCAGATGACGATGATCAGTGAACCTGCCTAAAATCAGTCCCCAGGCAAATTAAACTGAATTTTAGTATTATTAATCCACGTGCCTGCACGGAATGATGGGTTTGTATCAGTGGTTGCATAAAGCTCTAGTGCCACAGGACACAGCCACCTGCTCCTCCACCTTCCCATGTGTTGTGTCTGGCATTCACAGGAACATCCTTGTCTAACCCAGATGAAATTATCCATGTTTTTTCTGGGTTAGTTTTCTTTCAGTGTCTTCACTGAAGTGGCTTACAGAGGGGTGAATGCTGGACACAGCCCATGATGTGTGTAGCTGGGAGCAGAGAGGGTGGAGGTAGTGTTTTACCCGCTTATGTAACGTAACCCAAAAGATTCTCATAAGTAGATGCCATGCAAAGCATCCAGATTATCCACTGGATTAGAAAAAATAATTATGCCCTTGAGACAGTCTCTATCAGCCCTATAACTGGCAACAGGTGACAGACCAAGAACTATCCTGTAGTTTGTTTCATCCAGATAGGTGATGGGAGGAAAATGATTTGGGATAGCTGTTTCTTTGTCATGATCCCTGATGTTCCTTCTGTTGTTTGTATTCACAGCTCCTGCTCTGGATGTAGACTGGCAGAACAACACTACTTTTGCCTCCTGCAGTACTGACATGTGCATTCATGTATGCAGACTTGGCTGCGATCGTCCCGTTAAAACCTTTCAAGGACACACAGTAAGTTTAAGAAGTCCAAAATGTTAGTGATAAAGTCACAGCAATGTGTTGCAATGATGGCAGATGATGTGTTTGCAGCGTATGTTCTAGCAGCAAAGGTGTTGCACCCTGTTGTTTCCCTAAAAACTTACTCATTGGGAGTGATTCAGTGCCTGTGAGAAGGGATAAAATGTTCTAAATCACTGTAGGAGGCAAAACCTCTGGCTTAAACAGTGAGTGTGTTTCTGTGTTCCACGAGCTGCAGACTAAAGGCACATTCATAAATAAGATTCTGTTTTCCCCTGGCTTAAGTTCCTTTACTAAACGAGAACTGTGAATAAGGAGAGAACAGTTTACCTCCAGCCATTGTTCAGTTTTAGAATCAATTTAATCTAATAAGGTAAATAATATTTAAGATGTATTTCCCCACTCTTTTCTTGGTGGGATTTAATGACTGTCAAAGGTTACTTTTTCCAGGTTTCATTTGTGAGAAAAACTGCTATCATGTACTGACCCATAATTTAGATGTTAGCTTCCAGAACTTGCTGCCTTCCCATTGAGGAAAAACTGTGCGTTTGGACACCTTTGTCTTAGTCTGTGGTTAAACTGATATTTCATGACAGGTTGTACATTCCTAACAACAGACTGGTGCTTTTTATGTTTATATGAAATGCACCATTTTGTGCATGATCCAAATTTTCACTTCAAATATATCTATACTTGCTTTTAATTCTTACTGAAACATGTAAAATGTATAAAGCAAAATTTAAATATTTTCCAGGATTGTTTTCACTGAGACCCTAAGCCAATTTATATTTCTAAGCAAACAGCCTTTCCCTTTTTATGAAATGCTTTTTTTCTCCTTATCTATAGCCCTGGAAAAACATGGTAAACTTACTCATTACCAAGGGGATACACTGGGCTTAGTTAATTACAAAGTGCTAGAAAGACTGATAGAGAAAGCATCCTAAACTGTTTAATATTCCATCATGGAATTCATTTACACAAAAACCCCTCTTTAGAGAGACCAGCATTGTTGTAGAGCTACAATATGAAGAATTATCAAGTCCACAAAATTTTACATCCCACCAGTATCAGTATTTTTGTTGAAAACTCATATCTCCGAGTCTACAGATCATTAATTAAAGAAATGCCTCAGTTTTAAGCAGAAGCTAATGCTGTATCATCAGTCTGTCTGGTTTAAGGGTTTATTTAAATCCTAGGGTATGAAGAAGGGATAGGAGAAACTTTGTGCCAGAACACACATCAGAAGATTGTTTGCGTGTATTGTTCACAAGCACAGGATGGTTCCACTCCAAAATGCCACTTAAAAAGCGTGTTGGGGAGGCAGCACTGCTTTTGTTCACCCCTAAAAGCACCCAGCACTGTAATTTGTGGGTGAACTTGTTCCATGCATAAACCTTGAGTGCCCTCTGCTGAAGGCCCGGTAAAATGCAGTAACTAGAATATTTGCTTAATAAAATCACTCTTGATTTCAGAACGAAGTGAATGCAATCAAATGGGACCCATCTGGCATGCTACTAGCGTCTTGCTCCGATGACATGACATTAAAGGTAAAATAGTTTCCATTTCTGCTGTTCAAAAAATTATGTGTCTTTTTCAGTCTTCTGCAGAATGATGGTACTGTATCACTTCAAACTCTGCATGAACAGTAGTTTCCATTTTTCCCATATTTCCTAAAGCAAATCTGAAA
The DNA here is from genome assembly GCA_013397055.1 of Pachycephala philippinensis. Classification (NCBI taxonomy): domain Eukaryota; kingdom Metazoa; phylum Chordata; class Aves; order Passeriformes; genus Pachycephala; species Pachycephala philippinensis. The sequence goes on from VWZT01010235.1 coordinate 182,789, forward strand.
GATTGAACACAGGGAAGCAAACACTGGGGAAATTGCGGCATCCTATCCAAATAAGTGTTACGTGACTGATATGCCACTGTCACAGAAAAGTCATCGTTTAAATATAGATAATATAGAGCTTCAGCAGCCCAAAATCCTTTCTCATTTTCCTTTTTTAGCCACATCAAATGAAGGCTATGTCTGTGTAGGAGTAGCTGTGTGTTGTTATAGCAGAGCCCTCCTGCTGGACTGTTGATTTATGCTGGTTCCTCGAAGAAAGTAAATATCCCAGGAAATATTTGGTTTTGTGGATAGAATTGTACCAGTAATAATTTCCTAGAACTGTGGTTGTGTTAATTAAGATTCAGATCTCTTTGCACTGCTGATCGACACAGCTGAAGCATGGGATGTTTCTAGCATGACACTGAGACAGCAGCGGAATTTGCAGATAAGAGCTAAGTGAATGTCAGTGTTATGAATATTTCCTCTTCATAGATACACTGACTTCTGCTCTGACTTTGTCACATAACCACTGAGGTTTTCATCAGTCTGGATTCCAGATGTGTTATTGCAGACTAGTGACAGAGCTGGAAAATTACAGAAAATAGGGCCGAAAGGGAGCACCTTGTCTGTCACACTGCCACAAAGCAGTATTGCATAACTATTCTTGCTCTGCTTAAACATCCTGACCCAGTGGTAGCACATCCTTTTGGTTCCCTCGTTGCAGGCTGTGTTTTAAAAACCACCATGGCTCAGTGTTGTTGGTACCAGTTCAAATTCCTGACCACTGAATTTGGCACAAGGGCTAGTGGTTTGCTATCCCTGGCTTCACCTGTTTATAAAAACCTTCAGTAACGGAGACTGCAAATGCTCCAAATTATTATTCTTCTTCCTTTTCCTTTATAAATCAGTCCTCTCCAACTTCTTTTTCTTCTCTGTTTTTGGAATTCATGATCTTTTCCTATAACTTCCTGGAACCTGCTGCCTGTCAGCCATAGAACATGGCTGAGCTTCGTGTAGCATTTCCAAAAGCAGTCTCAGGTACACTGATGGGAATTCAGCATAAGAGCACACCATTCCTCCCATGGTGCAGACTTACAACAACTGAGTTAAATCATTTTTACATTTTTGGTATCTCTCTGAAACTGACTGACTAAATTTGAGTTATTTTCCCTGCTGTGAATTCCTTCATCTTATTTTCTCAGCTAGCTGAAGAAAAGGGGTACTAAATTACCTGTCATCTATATTGAGCCTATTCATCATTTCACACTGAAGTACATTTACATTTGGCCATGTAACACTGCAGAAACAGCTGACTATCTTCTGTACTGTTAAAAACATGAGGAAGACAAATGGAGTTCAGGAGGAAAAGGAAAATTTTACTAGCATAAGAGAAAATTGCTATGTTCTAAGTAGTTGCTGCAATTTTCTTCTCATTCTTTAAAATGACTGCTGTTGCAATGTGTGAATAAAATTCAGGTTAAACTTCTTCAAATAGATTAATTTAAACTTCTGTATGAAAATAGTTACAGGCTCCAGGAGGTACAGCAATTCTTTAGTTCTTCTTATCTATTGAATAAATACTGTTAAATATGTAACTCTTTCCCCTATTGGAGTTATTTTAATGTATGTGCCAAATTGCTGCATTAATAGATTATGTGTATTCAGGTGAGTTGAGATCTCAAATAAACAAATTATAAGAATAACATAGAACTTAAATAATTCAGCTGAGAAGAGATTAGTAATGTTGCCATTTTCCCCCTTCATTATTTCTCTGACTTAGATTTGGAGTATGAAGCAAGATACCTGTGTACATGATCTTCAGGCTCACAGCAAAGAGATTTATACTATCAAATGGAGCCCTACAGGACCAGGCACCAGCAACCCAAACTCCAACATCATGTTAGCAAGGTAAAAAATACACCTCTTTTTCTTGCCTGCCAAGAAGGAGGATCATCTTTCTGACATGTAACCCTACTGCCACTTTGCCATCAGTCTTCCTGCAGACAATTCCACTGAAAAGTATCCATGTATGTAAACTCAGGGGGATGGATACCAAGGGAAAGGATTCATATTTGAAAAAGGAAGGGATAAAAAGAAAGAAAATTGAATCATGTGATATTTAACTTTTCAGCTACCTTGATAAAATGGTTGTAAATTTGGCATTGCACCTTCACATCCAGCATCAGGTTGTTAGGAGTGAAAACCCTGAGGCAGGTGGCACTCCTTCAGGCAGCTGTAATGGTTTCTAACTGGGGTCATGCAACTCACCTGGGCAGATACAGATGATTTTTGTAGCCTTCCTAGCTAACAGAGAAAAGCTTGGATAGTCTTTCAAGTTCCACTTGAAAATCTGTGCAAAATTCTTCTTTGAGCTTAGGAAGAGTGTCAGTTGATGGTAGTACTGTGGGATTATCTGATCAGCTCATGGGGTGTGCAGTTTGGGGAGGAGTTGTATCAAAACTGATATGTATATCAGACTCTGTATATATATATATATACACCAGACTCTGTAGTCTGGTAGTGGACATGGAAGAACTTCACTTTCTTGGAGTTACTCTTTTAATATTATTTTAATGCAAATTATTTCCTTTGCCTTTCTCTAAGCCCACAGTTTGCGATTTAAATGGAATGTAGCAAAAAGCATCACTGAAACAAAGTGAAAAGAATTACAGTTCTAGAGAATTACAAAATGCTAATTCATTAAACAGTGTGAATCCGTTAGGAATAAGCTCTGTCTGGAACCATTTATCCTATTAATGACAATATTTACTTGACCTTCCTGAATAACCAGAGGTAGAATCTCAAAAGGACTTGGCCTTCTTAGGGCTGCATTGAGCACACCTAGATAGGCCCTAAGGGTCCTCATACAAGAATTCATTTCTATAGCTGTAGTTCTTAAGATAAAAAACATAAAGGCTGTGGTGCATACTAGCTTTTCTGTTTGAAACATTATGTCTTGCTTAGCCAAGGGAAAAAAAACCTGTGGTATTCTCTTATAAAATTTACATTATCACACTGCAAATTGATTAACACCCAAATTATGACATTCTTGTGTTTGAATGCTTCTTGCAGTGCTTCGTTTGATTCCACCGTTCGGCTGTGGGACGTTGACCGAGGAGTCTGCATCCATACGTTAACAAAGCATCAAGAGCCTGTCTACAGTGTAGCTTTTAGTCCTGATGGAAAATATCTAGCCAGTGGGTCCTTTGACAAATGTGTCCATATATGGAATACTCAGGTACTGTTTTGCCTCATGTGAAGCACATCTGGTTTAGATGACACATTAATAGCAAAAGCATAAATGGAGAATGTAGGTAGGTCATGCATGACCTGCCTGCCAGGGTGAACCTGATTGTATTGGCTGGCACAAATCCAGGGCAGCTGAGTCACTCAGGGGCAGAGAGGTGACTGCCCAGAACAATTCTGCTCGGTCTGCTTTGTATGCTAAAACACGTAGCATGCATCAAAATGGGTACATTGTTTTGGGTCATCAGCTTTGTGAAGCAAAGGTGTGGATTGATTCTTAGAATTAAGGGATACTTTTATTTAGTTAAAAAGTGAGCTCAGCTGTGAGTCTGATGCTCCTGGCTTAGACTTTGTGAAGAGGAGATACAGGGGACTGGTGATATTCTGGAGAAAAGTGTGACGTCATAGTTCCACAGATGTAATTCTGGGTACTGATGCCTCACAACCTGAATTAGCAACGAACTTTAAAGAAGAACACATCAGCCTAACTCCCCAGGCCTCTACTGTTACAGAGTTGATGAAAACAAATGTCTTGAGAGTCCTGCTGTTTCTGGAGGAGCCTGTTGCTCTTCATTATCAAAGACCAGTTTCCTAACTGTTTCCTAACCAGTTTCCATCACCATATGGAGATGGCCATAGCTGGGTGATCTGAATAGCTCCCCCTTTTAACGTAGTGCCATGTGACAGAGAAAAAGAAGGGGAACTTCTGTGTCCAATGTCTGCATGCTGTTTTGCTTTGTAGAGTGGAACTCTAGTACATAGCTACAGAGGCACCGGGGGCATCTTTGAAGTCTGCTGGAATGCTAGAGGAGACAAAGTGGGAGCAAGCGCATCAGACGGATCGGTAAGGATCATCAAACATTGCAAAGGTTGGGGGGAGATTTCTTTTCTGGGGAGCATCAACAAAAAGCAGGATGCTGTATTTGCCTCTTGGGGACGGAGCCGAAGGCAGAGGCAGCTCAAGACATAAATAAGTAGCTCTGTGTAGCGTATTAAAAATGCTCCTGCTTTGAAAGCTTTTGAATACTAGGAGGTGGTATTCCTGTCAGAAATGAAGAATGTTTGTGGAACAGGTGAATACTGCTGAAGATGAGAATGACTTTTAAATACAAGTTTGACAAGAACAACAGTAGTGTTGTTTCTATCATTATCTGTCAATTTTTAATGAAGATCAGATCACACCAGTCAACTCTGTAACAAACAGTTATCCTGGGGCTCAGTTTGATTCCACAGAAGAATATTCCTATTCCCCTAAATAGGAATAGCTAAAGGAGGAATTGTTCAGCATGACGCCCAAAGATTTTGTCATGTGGTAAAGGAGAAATATTGCCATGGAGATACTGATTGTCCCTTACTATTTTTCACTGTGAATGTTACTTTAAAGAAATTCAATTGTAGCATGATTAGCTTGTGAAGGACACACATGACTGGCTGACATAACTACTTTGGAGCAGTGTGTTTTGACTGGTTTTAAAAAAGAGAACACCTATGACATGATTCAGTTGTTTGAGCTTAGTTGTGCCATCTCAGATGGTGCCATGCCTGGCTTCCAACAGCTGCTCCAAATGGGCACATGTCCACTGTCATGCCTGCCAAGCCTGCATCTGTTTTGGATATATTTCAGAAGTGGAAGTGGACATGATATTTAGGCAACTGAATAGATCCCGTAATCTTACAGGATGTGCCACCAAAAAGTTCGTTTGTAAACCAATGAAAGCCCAGCTAAATGTTAAATGTGTGGGTTTCACTTGGGCTTTCTCCCGTTTCAGTTTGTTGCTTTGCTTGTGTGCCTGTAAACCAGCAGTTCAGACAGGCTGGTTTGAGGCTGGCAGTGTAACATCCATCTGGCTGCTCCCCCTGTGCACAGGGTGTATGGTGGGATTTCCACACCACCTTCACAAACGATGCTTAACGCGGGGTCTTCTCTCTGCAGGTTTGTGTTCTAGATCTGCGGAAGTAAAAGTGAAATGTTTTAGAAGAAATTTCAAATGGACCAGCAGTGAATGTGTGGGGAGAAGCACTCTTCAAAACTATTCTTAACAGCTCCAGAACTGTACAAACTTGAACAAAGTTAGAGTGTACCGTGAAACTGACTCTCCCTGGCCGCAGGTGACTTGTATTTTGTCCGTAACCTTCATCAAGGAGTAAAAACGCAGTCACTTCAGAGGGGGAGGGAATGGTTTCCACCTGGAACATTCAGCCTTGGAAGCATGAAGCCACCAGCTAGGCATTGCACTGTTTGGTTTGCATCTGAGAACTTGCTCTGATGGCTGGGGAAAAAAAAGCTGTGCCAAAAAAATTAATAAAAAGGAAAAAAAAAAAAAACAAAAAAAAAAGAAAAATGCTGTGATAAACCAAAAGGGAAAAAAAATCCTCCTCCATGCGGTGTTGTATTTTTTCCTTCCAATTTGGACACTACAGTTGCTCTCCCAAAGGACGTTCAAAGACCAGTTTGTACTGATGAAATGCTCAACTTTGTAATCACAACACTTTCTATTTTCTAGACTACTTTTTTTGTTCAGTGGTTTTTCTATCAGCTGGAATATTGCAGCCTGGAGGATCCCAGGCTTAGGATGAAACTTTTGTTTTGCTTTTATTTCTCCCTTCCACTCCCAACTTTTCCTTCCTTTTTTTTCTCCTCTTTCTTTTTGCCCCATTTTTTTTTCTCTTTTCCATGTATGCCCATAGTAGATGCAGCCAGGTGGACATGACAATGAAAATTTTTGACAGACTGCTTCTCCTCTCTTCTATCTTCCTTTTCCTTTCTTTCTCTCCGTTTAAAAGAAAAAAAAATCCTCCATGCTTCAGATCTTAGCGTCTCAAGGGCACTTTCAGCAAATTGTGTAATAAGTGCTTTATATAAGAGTGCAGTGCTGGGGAAGATTTTTACAGGAGAAAGATGACTTTTAACAGAAAGAACCCAGTGTATTTTTGGAAAAAAAATATTTTTTATGTTAAACAGTTTTAAAAGCCTAAAATGGCCACAAAATGTAGACCAGTTGTGTAATTCAAGCAGAAAGAATGACACAGAGTCCAGGGAACATGAAAGGCACAGTATCCTTTTTCTCTTCTCTCTCAGAAAGTGCTGTAAGAAAAAAATGGTGTTTGATACAAGAAATAACAGTCCTTTCCTAAGGTCCTTTTCCAGCAGCCAGCCATTCATGTTGTCTCATTTATTTTTTTATGGCTGTTTGATGATGTAAGCTTATTCAAAGAGATTCAGAAGCCTGAGACTATGAATATAGCATTCATTTTCTCTAGTCCCTATTTTTGTTTGTTTTCAGTAACCAGGAGAAAATGCTTGTTTATCTGCTTTCCTCTAGAGATAGTTCAGATTTTGACAGAACATGGGTTTGGCCGCCTGTGGCCTTGCTGAGCAGTGCTGTATTCCACTATTCATTATTCAGTGAATTCAGTAAGTCAGTGGGGTTTTACCACTGCCTTAATGAGACCAGTTGAACTGAAATATATGGACTGCATCTGTTGATGCAGTCAAGACTCTTGAAGAATGGACTCTTGCCAAGCTCCTGCCCATCCGTGGACCACACACACCAAGAAGGCAGCTCTGCCATTGCAGCGGGTGGTGCTGCTGTCACCCTCAGCCACGCGTGTGCTGCATCCTGCAGGGAAAGCTCTGGGTCTGCACTTGGAGGCTCTCTGTCTGCCCAGACAAGTTGAGCCTCGAGGGTGTCCTCAGTGTGGTGCTTAGAAGACAACCTTGAATTCATCAGGTGATGACATCATAAAGGATAGATAAGTTCTATCTCAACATGTAAACCACTCTAAAGTTGCAGGGGGTGAAACGATCAGAATGACCGTGGAAAGTTGCCAAGCACCACCTATCCACTTTGGACAAGATTTCCTTACTGCAGCCCTGACACCTGCACAGATGCCAACTGAAGACTGCGTTACTCTAATTGAGGAAATGGTGAATGCAAAGGACACATAGGCAGAGTTTACTGGAAGTGCTGTAAACTATAAGGCAGCCTTGGGGTGGTGTCAGACATTACTTGGACAGATCCTCAGAACTGGCTGCGTCACACAGGTGTCCTCTCTAGCCCACAGCCTAGGCTAGGATCTGTAGGAGAGAGAAAACAGGCCACTAACCTCTTAACAGATGTAGAACCTTCCTGCCCAAAGTCGCTGTAACACAGCATCTTCTCCTTGCTTTGGCCACAGCTGCTGAAGGTGTGATTTGATGTGTGCAAATCCGGAGCCCTCGGGCTGAACTGCTGGTGTGAAACCTGCTGAGCCCCAGGGCATCGTTGCGGAATCTGAACCCCATCTTTTCTCTGGAGTTTTCTTCTCTTTATGCTTGCATATGTAGGGGATCTTGGTCCTTCGAGTGGAGCTAGCCACTGCCAGCTTCAGCTGCATTTCTTAAAGATACACCTTTGGAAAGGAGAAAAGAATGGAAAGAAGTAACTGGTAAATGTTACTCAGTCCTGAGGTGACAACAGTTATGTGGGATTTTGGTTATTAGTGATAGTTAGGCTTTTTTGTAATTTATCTCAAATAATTGGATGCCAGGCAGTATCAAGGATTATTTTTGGTGTTAGATGCTTTTATGTGTTGGTTTTAGTTTTCTGCGCCAAGAGCATGGCTGTAGATCACCATGTGGCAGTTTTGCACACTTTTACAAATAACCACATGTACCTGCCAATTTAAAGTCACTTCTTTTTAAAAGAAGAGAGGACTTGCTCAAAGATAGTCTTGAACTTGAATACAAAGGCGTAATGTGGTTTTATAAAGCACGGTTTGGACAGTAATTTGATTGCAGCCATTGCATGTAAACGGTTAAACTCCTGCGCTGCTTTTTGGTGGCATTTCTGAGAATAACAAGCAGAAGTTGCTGGTCTGTGGGAGGGCAGCACTGATGGGGCTCTGGCCTTGCCTCTGTCCCTTGAGTGACACCTGAATAGGCCAGACCTCAGGATTTGAAGAGATTAATTTGCTCAGTGCTGCATGACTGGCTGGCTCCACAGCCTGTGTTTCACAGTTGTTCCCAGGATAGCCACTGTAGATAACAGGGCAGTGTCCGTGAGGCCTGTTCCTTTTTCCTTTTTTTCCATTTTTTTAATTTGTCAGAACACCACTTTCCCTCTGCTTTCCTACATGGAGGTAAGAAGCCAAGGGAAACAAAATTTGAATATCAGTTGGTTTGCAAAGCTCATGTGTGAGAGAGGCTGCTGCTCCAGAAAGTTTTCTATATGGACCATCAGAGTTAAAAGCAGTGTATGTGAGGAGCTGAGAAAGTTCACTTTTCTTCCCCTCCACAAGATCCTAAAGACTGGAAAATCCTGGAAGATACTGCAGTAGATAGTTTTCAGCTAAAATGAGAGCTATTAAGGAAGACAGAAGGTGTAGTTGCAAAGGTTAATCTTAGCCTAAGGACATGGTTTCTTCAGGACATGGACAGTGGGGAGAGAGGCTTTTCCAGGCTGTAGTTGAAGGTGGATGTCTCAGCCCAGACCTGCAGCACTGTGCTCCTGGGAGCTCTCCCTCCCTCCCTCCCCTCCAGCAGCGGCGCATTCCCGAGCTGGCAGAACCTCTCCGCGACTCCCCTGCGGCAGAACTGCACCAAGCAACAGCCCAGGGGACTTCCTAAGATTTCTTCTTAGAATTTTGTTTATAGTTCTTTGTAACAGAAGAGAAATGGAAAAACCTAAGTGACCAAACAGGATTGTGAAACCATCCAGAGACTTGCTGGATTTTTATTATTGCTGGCTGTCTGGAACTGGCCTGGAAGTGAAAAAAACCCAGTTTCTGAAAAACCACTATACTCTGTGGGTTAGAAGGATACTGAATCTTTTATGTAGAAAACACTGGGTCCCTTATGGGGCAATAAAGGGCCTGACTTACAGGGTTATACACACATTAACCCCATGCTACATCTTAGAAATTTCCTTTTAATTTGTTTAAAAAAAAAAAAAAAGAAAAAAATAGCTAATTTTAGAGCCAAGTGAAGTGCACTTTGTCAAATGTAAGGGTCTGCTTTGTTTTTGGGTTTCTTTTTCTTTTTCCCTTTTTAATTTTTCCTCCTTTTTTTTCCTCTTACTGCCTTTTTAAAAGATGTGGTTCTTTGTCAATTGCAGAAATGTTCTTTCAGCCACTCACTGAAATTCTGAATTCTGGCTTCTGCAGTTTTTATTGTCTGTGTCAGACTTGCAGCCAGACTTGGTTCTCATTTAAGCATTTCCCAGGTTCTGTTGAAACAACATCAACCCTTATTTTGTTTCTCCCCCACCCACACTTTCTTCAAATTCACCTTGTGTATTGTAGCTCATTTGTTTTAAGGAGAGAATCAACAGATCATATTCAGTGTCTTGAATAAATTGCTATATTTTGATATTAGAGAATTCTGTGCGTGTTGTTCCTTATTCTTTCCTGGCTGTTTTGCATCCTGCACATAAGAGTTGGGGTTGAGTGACTAAAGTTGTGATGTGGTGTCACATTTGGTGTCACAACTTAAGTTGTGATGTGGTGGCACTGGCCTGTGGGTGTTGTCCCATGGGATTGACCATGGGTTTGTAGGGTTTCGTAATATACAGGGCATGGAGACTTTAGCCTCTTAATTTTCTTTACTTTATTACAGATTACCACAAACACCACACAACTCACCATTAGGAAGTACACCTATAATAAAGAAAGCAAATATATATATATATATATATATAGCTATTACAAAGTACTATCTGCAGCATTGGTATAGCAGCAATCACTGATAGAGCAGCAATAAATTTATAGCAACAATCAGTTGTACCAGCACCCAATAGTAGTAGCAATTAATGGATAAGTATATGCGTGTGCATATATATATATAAAAAAATTACAGGTTACAACTGAGTTGTTACTACTGAAGCAAACTTGATAGTAATATAACAGCAGACACATTTAGGATAGGTTAATTACATGTATAGATTAGACACCAAGCTTTTTAGACGTCAGAAGGGGCCCAGCCAGCCCAGAGACAGGCCAGCCCCACACTTGGGCTCACTGAGGGACCAGTAGAACAACAGGCAGGATCTGCTTTCAGATACAATCCATGTCATAGAGTTTGGAGTCAGCAAGGCTTCCCCAACAATGGTCCAAGCTCTTGCAGACCTGTGTGGGAAAGGGGCAAGGATGTGCAGTGCAGGAAGGGAGAGAGAAGCTGATTTGGATAGAAAGTAATTTCTCTATCATAGAGACATAAGAGGGTACAGGACACCACCACTCTGAGCAGCCAATGGATGCAGTTAATTTCTGTTTTTCACCTGGGACATCCAACAGATTATGATTTCCATCCTATTTTGGGACTTGTCCTGCTCTTGCAGTTGAAACAGCCAGTGGAAGTTATCAATTCATTCTTTCTCAGGATGTTATCCCCATTTTCCAGACTATTTTTCAGCTTTTTAGATGATGTAACTATTACAGTTCCTTGGGCTTGCACTTTCCAAGGGTATCTCAGGAGGTCTCTAGTACCAGGCTGCCCTCAAGAGATGCTGTCTGTGCTTCTCAAGAATGCTTCTGGTCCCCAGGCTCACAGCTCCCAGGCCGGCTGGCAGTTTCTCTCTCAGAATTTTGGCAGACTTCTCCTGTTGAGTACTTTTTCCCTTTTAACCAGGTTGCCTTTATGGCTGCTCACATCACATGTTTACTGTTTGATTTTATTTCCTCCCATGCTGTATTTATTGCAAATTTATACAGCTGGTAAGGAACCAATTTGCGTAAGATTGGGTTGAAGTACTTTTTAAAAAGTCTCCTTCAAAAAAGTTTCCTGAAAAGGAATTTTCTCCATATAAAATAAATTGGACTCTAGTTCTGAGCAAGGTAAATTGTTAATTTTACTTTAAGCTAGGCAGGCTAAAATTCAACCTTGCTCGAGCAGTTGGAAGCTTTAGAAGAACTTCAGAATGTTCCACTTGTGAAGTTGTCACAGTTGTCCCCTCTGTCAGGAGCTCCCAGGGGCTCTTCTCTGCTTAGGTCTCAAGACAGTGACCTCAACGGATACAAGGGGAGGGGATTGCTTAGCTTTAACAGGCTGAATGGTGTGTAGATTTCGGTTGGGTTTTATTCCACAAGGTGGTTTCCATGGTACTTGGGGGATTCAACATGAAATGGGGTTTTTGCTTTGTGACCATGTAAGAGGCTGAACCATTGACCTGAACTAAGGCTGATTGTCCAAAGCCTTCAAAAGGAATTAGTGCTCAGAACAAACACAGTTCTGTGTGTCACTTCATCTAGTTCTGAGGTGTTTAAGGACCCAGAGCATTAAGTTAAGATTAATATGTAACATTTGGAAAGACAGAGAGGCTAGAAAAACTGGTGGGCTGATGATGAGCACCTCACCACATCATATATTCAACAAAGAGAATGAAATGCACTTTCATGACACTTGTGTCAGTTCATGGTCTGACATTTGCATAGCATTAATATCTTCATAACAGCTTCTCAAAATAAAGAATGTGAGAGCAAAGGAGACAGCCACAGTGGGGCTGGAGCTTCATGAGTAGTACTATATAAAAGCTCTCACTTTACCTGCTACTTAAATAAATGCTATGTGATGGTCCTATTTTTAGTCCTGTTATTTTCAGGCATGTTTTCAGACAACGTATGACTGTCAAACTAAAACTGTAGTTTATTTTCCTGCATTTTTCCTATATATATTTACTTAGCCTGAAAATTACGTGACAACTAACACTGGAAGTATTGAGCAATCCTAAACACTTGCTTCTCACTTCTGTCAGTGTGCAATACAATTAAGGGTACTTTTAGAGCTATTCTGGGAAGATGCAATATTGCAGTATCTCACTCCAAACTACTCCTTTCCCTGCCATCATTCTGTGTATCATTTCCAGCCAAGGGTGGGATCAGCTCTGACCATTAAGAAGACACGCAATTTCATATCGAAGCTCTGTGGTATAAAAAGTAATTTTTAAAGCTTTGAAGTCTTTTAAGTGAACAAATTACTCACTTGGCAAGGAATTTGTCATCATTGCTGACTCCTTTCCCAATAGGAAGGAAGATCTTTGTTTCCTTAGAGATAGTTTTTTTCCATTTCCTTTTGAATATATTCACAAAACCAAAAGAATACGAAACCTAATAGCTGCAGGAAAGCAGCTATATCCTCTTATGGCTGCAAGGTCTAACATCTTTTACCTTCAAAGAAGAAGCCTTGGCTTCACCACGTAAATCATTAGTCATTATTTCAGTACAAGAGATCAAAAAAAGATTCTGTTCATCACTTTGCTAATTCTTCCTATTAAATAGTGGGACAAAGTTGACATCCTTGTCCTTCACTAGAGTAATTCATCACAGTTAAATGCACAACAGACAAAAATGGATTTGATTGCAAAGCACTGCCATTCTGCAGCTCCAAAACTGGGAATTACCTCTCTAGGCTTCTGAAAATCCATGGTGTCAAGTGAGCATCACATCCCTACACGTTGTGTTGCAGTTCCTGAAAATTCCTGGATATTTCTTGAAGGGAAGGAGGAAAATGTCGGACCCTTAGGAGGAAAGAGAGAAATGTCAGACCCTTAGGAGGGCTTTTGAGACTTCCTGCAATCCTTACAGCCATGGTGTCCTGCCAGCTGGACTGAAAAAGTTGCGTGCAGAGAGTACTGTCAGTGAGGGCACTGTGGGAAGGTGTCTGAGGGTAAAAAGGTAACAGTGCAGAAGTTATAGGGAAAAATGCAGTTGCTACTCCCTGGATGGAGCGTGGTGAGCGTATCCGACCTGCCACACACAACACAATCTAAGGGGGACTAAATGGAGGATGGAGCAGAGTGGAGACCACAGCCAGGCTCTGTCCAGACCTTTGCAGAAGAGGGAACTCAGTGGTACTTCCTAGCTGAAAAGCTGCCTAGCACCTGAAAAACAAGGGAGATAAAGGAAGAAGCCCTTGAGTTAGCAACCATGGCAAAATCCCTCTCCTTGGACTGATACATGTCCCCATCCCAAGGTTACCTCAGGTACTATACTGAGATACCCACCCCCAAGGTACGACTGCCTCTCGGTGAGTAAGGAGCATGGCTGAAGTCACTCAAGCTCCACCTAAATATAAAGAAATAGGCTAAAAGTAAGTTAAGAATGGGAAGAAGTCAGGCAAGTCTCCAGAGTAACTTCTGGGGTCAATTGATGGGGTGAACCTGTCTTTTCCCCCACAGGGATGCCCGTTGGGCAGGATCTGCATTCCGTGTGCACTGAATTATTTTCTCAAGTTATGTTTTGTTAGGACTGGGGCTTGTCACTGTGTTGCTTTGAATTATATGTTGCTTTGAATATGTTTTTTCAGTCAGATACTATCACCAGCAATCCTTGAACCTTGGCCTGTCACGATTTCGTTAATAAAGAGTGTTATTCTGTAACCTGTTAATGTGAGTCCTTCAAGGGCATTGACAGAGTAACCAAACATTAGGGGTTTGAGGAAATCTCCCCTTTTCACATGACAGGCAACCTAGACTCCCAAGAATAGGAGATCTGATGGGAAAAGCCCTCAGCGTGGTGTTTCCTTCCTTGAAGCCCCGGACAGTGGCTGCTTGTCATCTTTTTTCCCAGAGGCTGGTTTGGGGAGAATCATGAGAAATTCGTGCGCAATGAAATGACCGTGTCTAATCATTCACCCACTCATCTTCCTCCACGAGGATGACAAAGGCACAGAGCCTGTGCTTCAGTCAGTCCACGCAGACATCCTCTTTTTTTTTAATATCCCCATTAAAGGTCCAGGTCTCATGACTTGATCAAAGAATACATATCAAAGAGATTAAAAAAAATGTAACCTTTCTAATCCACCGACATTCAGAGTAGCATCCTGACTTAGGTCTGCTTCACTACAGAGACATTGATGAAGACTGTGGTAAGAGCTATAAAAATCTTTTCACATACAAGCAACGTAAGTTTTTAAGAGAAAATCCTAGATCTCCTATATAGAGTGGTAAAAAATGTTTTGGTTCAAAATAATTTTTCAAAAGTGCTCTGGATTCAGCAAAAGATAATAAATTCAGGTGTATTTTTCCAGATGCAAATTTGGAAACTGAAGGTGTTGGTATGGGGAAAACCAGCACTTCTCATCACTGTACAAGTTCCACCAACCCCCTTGGGACTAGGGGAGCTGATAGATTAACTGCAGACATCACTGAAGACCCCTTACCAATAAAAAACCCAACATTCCTGTCCATACAAACCAGCACATTTCTGCCTGGATTTTGGTTTCTGCAGTGGCAGAGAAGCAAGCAGGTGGGGAGAGAGGAACTAATCTGTGCACAGATCTAAGCTGAGAACTTGTCCCACATCTTTTATCACCAAACCTTACAAAACTTTTATTTTAAAAACAACCACCAACAGCCTGATCTATTTCTTGAGCCAAATCTATTCTGGTAGGAACCGAACAGCAGCACCTCTAGCAGAAAAGAAGTTTATTTTTATTACATATTTCCACTTGACCACTCCCTCCCACGTCTGAACCACTAGAGGGTTGGTGCTCATTCCCCCTTTGGTGGAATGATAAGCTGATCAGCTCCCAAAATGAAATTAATTTGAGAGAATGAAAACCATCTCGCTTTCTCCTCTATTATTTTGGCCTAATTCATTAATATTTTCTTTCTCCTTGCTATACCCTGCGTGCTTTGGGCTGGGGAAGATTCTGTTGCCCAGCAAGTCGTGTGTATCTGGATTTTTTATCTAAGATGGAAGGTGTCATGTTGGAGGACTTGCTTCTCTCAAACAAATATTCTACAGTGGCCTCTTGGAGGCCCATGTAGTAAATCATTGCTTTAGTTAGTTGAAATAAAACAAAACCAATCAAACACCCCAACTGTCACTGGAAAACAGCCCTGGAGAAAAAAAAATGAGAAGGCAAAGCAATGGCAACTTTATGAGAAAATGTTGCTGGAATTTTTTATGGTGTTTTTGAAGGATATTTGTGAGCAGTGAACTGAATGTTAAAATTTTATTTTTATGAATATTTAAGTTTTCTTAAACAGAATATTTGTTCGTCACTTCAGGTAGTATCTTCTGGGGTGCTTGTTGTTTTTTAATAAAAGACAATGACACTTGGAGGAGAAAAACAAAAAGAGTTCTAAAACAAAACCAATTGATTTATTGTTTATCCATCAGCAGAAACTATGTTTCTATGAATCTAAAACCTAGGGAGTACTTGTGTGTGTGTTGTGATGTATGTCTGCACTGACATCTGAGTTTTTGTGTAATTGTACTTGAATATCCTTTTGCAAGTCTGCAGAAGCAAGGCAAGAGGCCACCCCACAATTTCATAGGTACGATCAGAACCTCATCTGGAATAAAGCGAATTCATTAAGTGACTATCTACAGTATGGTATCTTCATAAAATAAATGAAAATGGTACATACCGTTTTTGTCTCCCAGTAATGTACCAATAAAACTAATATTTGAAGATGTTGCCATGAAAAACAAACAAACAAACAAACACATTTTTTTAAGGTTTTTAAGGCCTGAAGCCAAAGGGCTGGTGCTCAGACAGCTCTGCTGACAGGAGCTGATGCCAGGGGCAGGCAGCACCCAGACCATGTTTCACAGCCCCAGTGGGAGCCCTGAGCACGTGGCTACAGCTCCCTGGGCTTCCCCTGTGAAAGTAGTGCCAAACTGGAGCGAGGGGTGTCCTACCACCAAGGCCAGCAGTGCTTGCATCTCTCCCTTCTTTTGGCCCCATGAAGAATGGATTCTGTGAGCACAGTGGAGGGGCAGCAGCAGCAGCAGCTCAGGCATGATCAGCAGCTGCCACTGCCCCATTCCCTGTGAGAGGGTAAAGGCATCTGGAAGAAAGGAACAATTCTCCTTGTGGAGCCTTGTGGCTGCCTCTGCCTCCAGCTCACCCATTCATGCCTTTCACAGGTTTCCAGTTATTCAACGTTGGCCTCATTTCCAGTGAAGTCATGGAGCTCACTAGTGACAGAGCCCAGCAAACAAGGGAAAAAGGCCTCTATTACACTTGAAAATACTTATTTAAAAGTCTTTTGTCTTTGGCAAAATGTATTTTGCTACAGTAGACATGATTTTTTTCATTTTAAATTCAGATATTAAATTGGAGGAATCTGGGTATACCTGCTTTCGGACTATAAAACCCCTGGGAACTAAGGAAAAAGCTGCCTTTTCTAGCCTCCCCTGTATTGTTCTGGGTGTAATTGCATTCCTAGGGGATGGCTGACTGCCTGACATGGGGCATTAGCAGAGCTGGGTTGTTACCCAGAGCACTCAGTGCAGCTGGGGGAATGCTTCTGATCCTTGGCAAGTCAAGTCTGGTGCCTTGAGGAAAGGGCTGGTGAGAAGAACGCTGTGCTCCCTGTCACATGGTGCCACATGACCAGGGGCAGGGTGGAAGGACTTTCATTGCCACATAAAATGTGGTGCTCAGTCGAGTGCTTTTGCCTAAGGAGGGACTTGCCGGTTGGTGCTTTTTTTTCTCTCTTTTCCTCTGGGAAATTTACTCAAGATCTGCTGTAGCAGGCAAACCAGGAGCAGACGCTGTCATGTGGCTACAGCTGCAATGAATGGCTACCAGTGTTTTCATGTTGTCCTGAGCCTTGGTGCCCTCTGAGGGGGGAGGATGCTGCAGGGACACCTCATCCAGCACAGCTGGTTCCTCACACTGCACAAACCCAACCCCACTGCGTTGTTTTAAACCCATGTCTTTAAAAAGTGCCTTTTTCACTAAGCACCCACCGTGTGTTTGGTTCCACACATTTTCAAGACTTTCCAGGAGGCTCACAGATGCACAAGTGAGTGGGTACCTCTGTGGAGCCAGGAGGAGGGCAAGGATCCAAGGCCTCCTTTTACCCTCTAAGCGCCTCTCGGATATGGAAAAGCTGGTGAAAAACTAGGATAGGACAAGGCTTTATCAACAAAGGTTGTCTTTATTAACAGACTTTTTGTTCTCCCACTCTCCAGAGGGAGGAACACACCTCAATCCCTCACGGCTCTTCTCTACCCCTTAAGACCCAATTTCCTATCCACAGAAATGAGGGCAGAGCTGCCTGAATTTCATCCCAATGCGATACCAGGGCACAAAGAGACCCACGGTGCCCTTGGTACTGTCATGAGCCACAGGACAGAGCCCTGGGCAATAGCGAGCCACCACCTTGCCAGCCTTCTCAGCTCCAGGCACTGGCTTTGCAAGGACACAAATGTCTCCTATGGAGAAGCCTGAAAGCTTCAAATGCTTCTTGCTGCCCCAAAATATGATGAAACCCAGCAACCAAGAGATGCAGGAGCAGCAGAAAGTCTTCCAATCACTTTCATCACTGGATGGTTTCCCTATAGCTGCATGCTCAAATTTTCTCAGCCTTTTGGAAACTTTACCTACAAAACCCCATGTGACTTTAGTGCCCTCAGTTAAGGGTTTGCTTAGAAAGGTGCAGTGAGAGAACCAACTTTCCATACAGCTCACAGCATATCCTAGGGACTATTAACCAGGAAAACAGATTCATGCCTGCATCCCTGAACTTGACTGTGCTCCCTGTTTTTCTTTCAGTAAGATTGCATCTTCTTCAGCCACCAGTTTCAATGTCCACACATGTGCATGTCTGTGCCTTAAAGAATTAATGACCCAGACATCATCTGACCTGTCTCACATCAACTACCATGTGGTTTAGTGATCTCCCTCTGGGATTAGTGTGAACTTGAGATTCCATAAAAATTTTAAAAATCTTTGGAGATCGAATAACTTTTCATCATGGATACACAGAGGCAAACACTGAAGTATAAGTCAAGTATGGTTATCCAGGGGATGGGGGGATCACATTTAACATTTTGCTTTCTAGCTCCATGTATTTGGTCTACCAGAACAAGGGCTTAATGAGAGATGTAGTTAGGATTTTGTTATTCAGACATATGGTGCACCTCATAAATGCAGAGCTGTGGTATGCAAGAAATCTGCCTATTCACGTTGTTTATTATTTTATTAGTGCTCATATTTCAGCTTTGCAATTAGCCTGAACATCTGGCCAAATAAAATACTAATTAAATGTATGAGGCTGGCAGGTCAAATACAGTTCCATATGTCCTCTTCCACCAACAGAAAACAACCAGGAGTGTTTAAGAAAGTATTGCAGGATATGAGAAGTCACTTTTCCCAGAAGTTTTCATTTTATCTTTGAGTACTTAAAAATAAGTTTTGGTCAATACAGAGAGCACTTTCTGTGTGTGTTTGGATTTGATAAGCTGGCTGGGAGGCCAGGAAAGTGTTTAATAGAGGCAATATTACCCTGTACATATAGATATCCTCTTTATGCAATTCCACTACACTAACTATATTTCAGTGCACGGATTCAACTACCTTTTTATTTTAATTTACATTTTTTCCCTTTGATAAATTCAGAAAGGCTTTGTTGGGCTCTAATACACCCAAAATACAAGAAGCTATAGTTGACAACTGCTGTACTCTTGAAACAACACTACATATATTTTATTAGACAGTATCTGATCCAGTTTTATTTCTGTTTACTTCTCCTCTGAGTCACACCTTGCTGTTCCAGAGAACCAGCTGCCCTCCTGCTCAGGAAAGGAAGAACTGTGTGACTGTGGAAGGGAGCTCCTCCTGCAGACAGTGTAAGATGGAGACCACAGACTGTGACTGCACCTGTGGACTTCAGCACTGACAAGAGCTCTCCCTTGTTAAATCAAGCCTTGTTTGAAACGCATCTTAGAAAACAAATATGCAGGACAGACACAAGCACTTCCCACATTCACCGGGGCAGCCCTCAATTAAGAAGATACAAATCATCCTCAGAAGGAAAGCAAGGGTGTTTTTCTGTGTGCTGATAAGCCCAAGGGTCTCTCAGCAGTGGATGGCACACTTAGGAAGGCAGTGCTCAGGTTGGTGTCACAGCTGTGCAGCCCAGGATGTGGTGTCTGTAGTTTGCCCTTGCTGACCCTTGGAGGACACCATTTCCCTCAAAATGAAGTTGGCTGTGGTGGCCTGTGGCTGCCCCCTCATGTGCATGCAGCAAGCACAGGGAGGGGGACAGTCAGGAGGTGGACCTCAAATGCATAGTCCTGTGGGAAGGGAGGGGCATCTGCTGCAATCCTTGAAGAAGGCAATGCTTTGCCTGATTTGTTGAATAGTGAGGCAAGAACTAGGTTTGTGTAAGGTGAAATCAAATGTGGTCATGGTTACACATGAGTAGAATCAATTATCCAATTTTAAGCTGTGAAGGAATGCCTCCTGTACATCCACTGGAGGCTGGGAACAGCAGGTAAGGAAACTCTCCTCACACATACTTCTTTTATAAGTCAAAAACCACTGTCAGTTTGCTCTGCAATGCCCCATACTAATTTCTAGATGCATCAAAATTAGGTCAGTTTTCTTTCTTAGGCTCTCAGATGAGTCCTAATTTTACCTGATAACATCCCACTAGATTACTAATACACAGCCACACCGTATTCACCCCAACAACAACCTTGAAAGAACAAGAGGAGGAGAGGAGCAAAGCCTGGCCCTTGCAGAAGTCTGTCCCAGAATGGGAGTGCCTCAGTGCCAGCAGCCACCTGGCACTGCTCAGGGGCTGCTCACAGCTTTGGGGGCCAGGACTGGGCCACCCCATCTGTCCCTGTCCCCCACACCTGCCCTGGAGCAGTGAAGGGAGGGAGGGTTTAGTCATTCCATCATCTCACAGGGCCTCTTGCTACAGCCTGTCACCTCCCAAGTGCTTTCGTGCCACGTAATTATTCCTGTGAAACCACAGACTGTTTATTTTGGTTTAAGGTTGTGCAGCTGGGCCCACACCACAGCATCTGAAAAGGTTTACTAACAATTCCACCTCCACCTTTTTCCTGCTCTTTTGACCCCAGCTGTGACAAGTATTGCACTGACAAATGGTCTCTGTTTCAAAAGGCTGAGTATGATCTGCTCGTGAGTCTGTGTGCTGTCTCTTCAGCTTTGGAAGGTAACAAATGACTGTGATGAAAAGAAAGGGTCTGGTGATCTGCCAGTAGTTCTGACACCAAGAGCAGCAATGAAAAGCCATAAAGCCACAAAGGTTTCCACAGGGCACAATGTAAAAGACTTGCTACAACCCAACCACAGCTCTGTAATGATCTTCCTAAATAGTTGTCCAATCATTGTTTAACACCTTTGTACCAAACCATTAGCTTGAGAAGCCAATTTATCTAAATTACCCAATCAATATTTTCCACTACTGTTTCTGCTGATCCTGAAGGTCTAACCATCCCAGGATTCCCCCGAGCAACCCAGGAACTCAAGCTTCATGTTATTATTGCATCAATCTTTCAGCTGTCATTATTATTATTAAAAATAATTAATACCATCTATAATAATACATTATTATAATAATACTGGTTATTATTTGTATTGTTTGTATTATTTATAATAATAGTAATAACAATTTTTTTTATTTAAATTTTTTACAATAGCTGAAACTGAACTGTGTTGGAAAAGAAAAGTAGGAACAGCCAAGGAAGTTCAGCCAAAGTGGATGTGAGCAGGATTTAAAGCCCAGCCCTGGTCACATGCTGAAGAAAGGGAGGGTGATCACTTGGGCTCAAGGGGCTTCCAGCATGCCACCGGTCAAACTGTGCTGTAAACAACTTCCAGCACAACCAGACAAATCATATCACTTCTACTTTTGATATAAAGTCAAAAGCTTAGGGTAAACATGGTCATCATTTTTTCTTAACTTTCAACCAATCTGGGGAATTGTTTGGATGTAGGTATGTAGGGCATTGCACAAAAAGAGGGGTGTATCAGAGGAGATAAGGAAAATGGATTTAATGTCTCTTCATTCAGCACATGAAGGTATAAAATAGAGTACTCCTCAGAGAATAGATTATTGATTCTACTTGTTCTGTTTTACGATGAGCACTCAGAGCATCGAAGTGTTTTATGCAAAAATTATCTCTTAATGCACCTGCCCCAGCAGTCACAGTCCTATTGGGGAAGTACACATAAGGGTCAAACTGAATCTATACTAAAAAATAGTTTGAAGGTTTATTTTTTCTTGAACCTGGCATGAACTGGAATCATTGTTCTGAAGTGTTTGTGGAGCCTGTGCTGGGCTTAATTTTTTTTAAATAAAGCCTTTCAGCTCCCTAGATAAAACCACACCAAAAATTCACATAAACAAGCTAAAAGAAGACTATGTCAGTGAAAGTCTACACAAACAGGAAATACTTGTGCTTAAGTCAGTCTGCTGTCACTCATGCTTTACCAGGATGTCAAGGCTGGAAATGGTGCCTCAGAAATCCTAGAGCTGTAATTCTGGATGAGGAATTTTATGCTGAGCAAGACAAGCAAGGCAACACATTTAAAAACCCAGCATATTAATAGTCCATTTATTTAAACAAAAGACTCTTCTACCATAGGGAGGTTACAAGAGAGATTAAAACAAAATGAATGAAAATTAATCATAAGTAACAAATATCTTTGCATAGATATACTCCTGCTGAAAAAGGTTCAAGCCTTTATACCTGTTCATGTGTCTCCTAGAAGGGAAATGAAGACATAAACCATATCTCTCTGACTCACACACTCTCTCACACAGTCTCACAAGTTACAGGAAATAACATCAAGCCATTGAGCACAAACCTTATTCCAGAGTATGCAATGATTCACACACTGACGTGGTTTTGTGAGTATTGACAATGTGAAAAGTTAGATCCGGGAAAAGTTAGATCCAGCTCTGCACATGAAAACTACCAGCCCTGGTAGATGGGAGAGCTTCTGGTTAATCTCTCGTCACCGCTGGTGTTAGCTTCAGACAATATGCTTATGGCCTCGTCAGTCTGCTGGCTGTCAGTTGTCGAGATCTTCTTGGAATCATGGATGTTGCTTTGGTAGTTCACTGGTGAGGGGTAGGCATTTTCCCCCACGGTTGATGAGGACATGGATTCCCAGGGTATTTCTCTTTTTCGCCATTTCAGGTCCACTTTCCATCCTGTCCAGCCATAGAAAGCTAATGTGAAGAGAAAGCCCTGCATGGGATTAAGAACCCCCTAGGAAAGAGAAGTGCAACAGGAGTTACACCAGCAAGGAAGGCTTCATCCTCAACTCCATCAAAATGCTTTGCATGTATTAAAAACTTCCCTTTCACTGAATGATTGCTGACTTTAAAATACTCGATTTGCATGCAAATAAAAATGTATGTTGTGGCCATCGCAGGCACAAACAAATACGAGAAAAATACCATGACCTGTTTTCCAAAATGCTGAGGCCATAACAGTAAGCAGTAAGCACCAAATTATTTTCTAGCATGAAGTGTAGCCAGTCAGCCCCTTGGTGTGTTTTTAACTTACCCCACAAACTCTAGACTTTTTTGTTCACAAAAGCACATACATTTTTCATTACAAGCCAAGTCAAATATGTGAGAGGAGACACTAGCATAGACAGTCAAGCTTTTAAAAATAGAAGGAACTGATCTGTCTGGAATTGCTTTAGATTCTTGAGCCAGTGAAAATGTCCATCAAAGTGAGATGGAAAAATGGGGAGAGGCACTGAAAAAGAAAATCCCAAGTGATCGCCAAAAAATTTCTCTCTGTTCCCAGCGCCATGAGATGCTTAACAAATTAATGGCTTTAGCTGCTTCCATTCTTCTCATAGGAAGAGAAGGAAATTATTTTTACAGCCAATTTAAAACATAGGTCAGTCCCCAGACTTGACCTCTTGCTCTCCAGGTGAGGAAGAGGAAGGTCCCTGCCACAGGAAGGTGTTCACTCCTTGTCAGAGGAGAAGGAGGCTGTATCACATCAATTGCATCACTTAATCTTTCAATACCAAACTGCTCAAATGCCTAATTACACAAAGCATGCTCAGGCCTTACACCTATTTAACAACTCCAGGATAAATTCTCTTGGAAAACGAACTTGCACTGTCACCCCTGAAATATCCCTTGTCAAATATTCTAATAGGAGAAAAGCGAGTACAGTAAGAGAACAGCATCTCACAGCTATTTTTGGTGCCTTGTGTGCAAGATTTTTCAACTATTTGTTCCCAAATAATGATCCAAGTGTCATGACATAAGATGCAATAATTCTTTATAATAAAAAAACCCCACCCTAGTTGCAAACAGAGAATTTCCATGAAATGCCCATTTAACTGGGAAACCTTCAGGAACTGTGAGCTAAAACTTTGCAGCTTGCATTAGGGCAGAGTTTCGCAAGGTTAGGCTAGAAATCACTGTAGTAATTTGTTCTGGATCTTAAAATGGGTAGTGATCTCTCACAGAGGGGCTGCATACTCCAGTAAGTGGGAGAAAAAGTTGGCCTCTAGGACACTTTTGACAAAGTTTACATGTGAAAAGCACTCCCATTGACTGCTCATTCCTTTCTTTCTTTTTTTTCTTTGATTTTCAGAGTGTTTATATCCCTCAAAATCATAAACCACCCACTATCCTGGTGCTGTTCCACCAGTGTTACAACAGTGATTTCTAAGACTAAGCAATGTCACAGCTGACCCACCATTATAATCCAGGTGATCAGTGCAGCACTTCTGAGGTTTTTCAGGGGCATTTCGTTGATATCTGGCTGCAATTCGAGATAGAACAAAAGGGTCTCATTGATGATATTGGGTGACCAGCTATGGGAGGAGCAAAGAAGAAAAGGACAGTTACATATGTAGTATGTGCATGTAAAATATGCTTTACCTTCAAATTGTAGGAATTAAAATCACTATAAGGACAGTAAGATTTTTTTAATCATAGAATCATTAAGGTTAGAAAAGACCTCTAAGATGATCAAGCCCAACATGGTTGGGTTTCTTGTTAAATCTCAAGCTGAAGGGACCAGTAGGTCTCTGAGGTCATGATCAAGGACCAGACACTTACCTACTCACCCAGGCCTAGACAATATAAGTCAAGATAAGAAAAAAAATCTGATCATTTTAACTTGCTGCAGAACAGTAAACTGCAGAATAAAACTGAGATGAGAAGGAAGTGTGACCTATAATAGGAACATCATGCATGCTGACTTCTTTCACTTGTGCCTTAGAAGAGTTGTGCTCACAGACAAGGAACACAAACACGTGCACTTCTTGTTGTAAAAGGCTGCAGGACTTCCAGCTGGAGTTAAAATTTCAGGGTTATATTAAAGACTTCCAAAATGTGCATTAAAAAACACTACAAAGTTGTGCAAATGTTGACTTCTAAATCCTTGAAAATGCAATTATTTTGAATAAAGGTAATACTTGTTTCCAAACAAGGATGAGCATAATCAAGCCTCATTCAATGAAAGAAACTGAGTATGTTGTACACTAAATAGAGGTTATAGCAAATGGCTGTAAGTTCCTATGACATCTAAACAGGGAGACAAGCATTTCTTTATAGATGTACTGCAGCTTCAGAAGGTAAACCATCAGCATCCATGTCGTACTTTCTAAGAGGTTTTATTTATGTCCTTTGCACAATTATATTTTTATCACAGTGTAAAACCTCCTGTTCTCCCCTCCCAAATCTGTAGGCACCTCTTCTATCCTGTGTTTCCTCAACCTGCTGTCTTTGACTAAAGCATTCCGTATTTGACTTCTGGGATGGAAGGGAATCTTCCCTATGCTTCTGAGATGAGACTGCCTCAGTCTTTCCCTCCAGTAACCTTTGAGAAAGTTTTTACATTCCAAAGCTTATGTTTTATTAGAGCAAAATCCTCAACCAGAGCTGTGATTTTATTTTTTATTAGGAAAGCCCAGAACGAGACAGAATGGAAATAAACAAATGTCCCCGCAATGCCCATGGGAAATTGGCCTTTTCTTTCACGCTTGTTCCCGGATAATCAAGCTGGCCACCATTCCTTAGGTTGCAACGCACTTCTGTGGTGCCTCTAGGCTCTTTCTTTCCACAGCCCCGGGAGCTTGGCTGAATCTCTGCTCATTATTTCAGCAATTTCCAGGAAGCCATGCTGCAGGATCCTTCTCTGCTGTCTCTCACTCCCCTCTCTGCTGCTACCCCACCCTTCACATTGGAAACTTCACTTCCAAGCCAAGCGGACTGTTACTCCCCCAAAAAAGACAATCATTTCCTTTCAGAGCACTCCAGTAGACAGCAGCCAAGAGAAGATAAAAGAGGCAGCCTTTCTCCCTGCTCAGCCTTTTAAAGCAATGTAACATGTGTTATTACACCTGTGTATAAAAAAGTTAAGTAGATGTAGAGACTGCTAAGTTTGGCCCACTTATTTCACTGCTCCAGGACCATTTCTTCTTGTCCCACTCCTGTCCTCCCTACCTCTTTTCTGTCCTATACCAAAGTACTATTTTCATGGAGGAAGATAGAATATTTAAAAAAAAAAAGATTAAATAATCGAAAATTTCACACACAATCATATGGAGTTTTCTCTTCTGGCATTTCCTTTATTTCCAGTCAATATCCACATGTTAGTCAAACACTTGAGAACTGCAAAGCACAGGGGTGGCTGCATTGTATGATCATAGTCAGAGCCACGAAGCCAGACTTAGAAGCATATTTATTGTAGGCTTTCAGTGATGTGTTTGGTGACAAGAGGCTCTGAGAAATGTTGATTACAGAAAGCCATATATCAGCCCACAGAGCTGGGAGCCTGCTGCACCAGACAGCTTCAGTCTATGCCCAACCTATCGGGAATTTTTTGCTATTGTTTCTTGTTGCTTTTGCTTTTCTGTTGGTTAAACATTTCATCATTTCCTCACATCCTTGTGATGTTACAGGATTGATTCAGCTCCTTTGTGAACTAGTTTAGAACTGCTTCTTCCTTAGATACCTTCCCTTCCAAGCACGAAGACAAACAAATGAAGCAACCCATCAGTCTTTACTCTTGTCCCTGACTCTCTCCCTCTGGGAAAAATGCAGTTTAAAACAAAATAATGCACCTCTTACCAAATAACAAACACCAGCATAATTTTGAAGAAGCGCATCTGGATCTCTGTCCCCAGACGTCTTTCATTCTCTGTGTAAATCCCCTGTCTCCCTTTCAGTAAGGAGGCAACTGAAAAACATACAATTATGTTCATTAATACACGCACATCTTGTTAGCTTAGGCACAAAAATCCAGAAGGTAGAGGCCTGAAAGAGGGAACAAAGGAATGGATGGATTTGTGTCCAGCAGCTGCTCAGAAGCTGGACGGACCATTTTCAAGGAATCTCACACATACACTAATACTAAAGGAAAATAATTACACACAGCTGCATTCCTAAAATGAAAGATATCCCACTAGATGGTTTTTTTTCTCTCAATCCCACTGAAAATATTAAATAGTATGGTCAACATACTTCTATTTTACAACAAAAGGTAGTGTGTACCTTCTATATCATGTGTGATATAATTATATACTTATCATGTGATGTTTAAATAGAATATTTTCTCTCCTATTATGCACATTGTTTTTCATTGTGTCATTGATACTGCATTAGCTACACCTCTAACGCTCAAAGATGTCAGCAAAAAACTTATGCCACATGCTGTTCAGGTATCACAATGAATATACAAATGCTCAAACAAATATACAAGGAACAACTTTTTATGGGAACTGTCACTGTACACCGGGCCAACACAGTTTGCAGTATAACATTGCGGCACCATCTGCAGTAATCACGCATGGGAAGAGCTACAGCGGCTCACCGACCTTATGGGCAAGAGCTACAGCGGCTCACCATCCCTCTCAGAGGCAGGGTCACCCATAAAGCAGTCCAATCCCAGACTTGCTTGGGCAAGAGCTACAGCGGCTCACCGTCCTTCCCAGAGGCACGGTCGCCCAAGGCAGTCCAATCCTGGACTTACATGCATAGGCTACTCACGGCTCTCCTGGGCACAGCCCCGCCCAGGGATTACGCGCCGGCCGGCTTTTCCACTTCCCCCAAGTGGATTGCAGTCCGTGAGTCTCATACTGCCAGAGGCTTTCAAGAGCTTCTAAGGCTCAGCCAGTTATCGCCACGATACATGCAAACACAGGGCACCAGATGTCAGAGTCCAAAAAGTCCAGCATAGAGCAGGGTGGCAGGCAGAGGCAGGCATCAGCAAGCAGTGGCACACATCCACAGGCACCAGCTCAGCATCCACCCAGTCAGCTACAACTCAGCTCAGTATCTGCTGCTCTGTGATCCTACAGCACAGCCCTTTATACCCATCATCCCTTGGGCTACTCATGTGCTTCTTGTTGTAGGAATCACCACACCTGCATTCAATGCTGGCCTTCCCTCCTCCCAGGGACACAGCCACAAGCCATGAGGCCAAGGCTGCCTACAGCCTGCTCTTGTAACCCCACAGGAACAATTTTTTTGGAAGAACAGCTGCTTCCAAGTATGACTGAGGGACAGAGGATGGATGGGATAAAGACTGAACTGAGAATACTAGGTTTTCTCCAGCTTTTTTATATAATCAGTGTGTAGATAAATTCGGGTACTGCAAACATCTAGCACTTATCATATTACATGCAAAGAATGCATTGAATCCATGGCTTTTTTTCAGTCTCATTTCTTCCAAGCACTGGATAATAAACTAAACTGGAACTTCAAGATCCCATCTGAGTTTTGTACAATTCGCATTTATTTCATAATCTCAGAATCAGAAGTGACAAAATTCTGATCACATTTTATTACATTTTTTGTTCTAAGGCGCCAAGAAGTTAAATCAACTCTCAGATCTCACCAACTAGAATAAATTACATTCCAAATTCAAGGTTGGTACAAAAACTACAGTAGAGTTAAGCATCCACTGTACATTGCCTCAAGTGCTTTAAATCAAGTAACATGGAAACACCTTTGTCAATCTGCAGTAGAGGTTAATAACAGAATACCTTGAGTGTGTCTCCAGGGCAAATTCCCCATGAAAATGGTGTCTTCATTTCAATAGGCAACTGGTTCCCACCCTTTGCTGTACCTTTGTGATTTAACAAGGAGCTGTCCCACATCACTGAGTACAAAGCCATGACTTTCTACACTATTGCTATATTGCTAAATAACAGAGACTGATTGATGCTGGCCATTAGGAACATACCTGCTGATACTGTCCTCCTGAACAGGATTGGGTTGGCCACAAGCACTAGCAGGAGCGGGGCATAGGTTGTGATGTAATGTGGGATTGCATGTTCCAAGCCGTTTTCACAGCTGAGAAGAAATCATTAAAAGATTATGCATTTTTTTTCCCCACAGCTGACAGTTCTGGCTATTCTATCTATGTCACCCTTGACTTAAGGGGGAAAAAAACGGAATTAAGCAAACAGATGCAAAACTTTTAATTCGTAGACCTTTACCACCAGTTCACATGGCACATCAAGTTGATTTTTAACATGCACAGTCTGTGCATTTTTCTCAAATTGAAAGGAAAGCTAAAACCAGGAGCAGAAGAAGGGTGGCTCATAGCAGGAGCTGTATCACAGCATGCCCAAGTGCCTGCATTGCCTGGTGTACCTCTTCAGGGCCTCCTGAAGCCCAGGCAGGTATTTCGAACATACTCACTGACTCAGTGGGACATCCTTGGCAAAATGCTCAGCTTTTGAATGCCTGTCTGTAAAGCTGACCAAAAGACATTCAAATGACCAGAGAGTGCCACGATTTCACAGTCTGTTCCCAGAGCCTGCTTACCTGGAGAGAGAAGGGTAGTAAAGCAGAGCAATCCCCTCCACGCAGAGCATCACTGCGAGGCCCCACGTCATCATGTGGTACAGCACAATCGTACTGCAAGCATCAAACACAACAGGCACAATTAAAGATATCAAATCTTACACTTCCCCCATTGCAACATAAAAATAGGACCCTCACTGAAAAGGAAATGGTGCAGAACAACACTGGCAGTACATTAAACTAAGGAAAGCAGGTGGATGGGGGCGGTCCTTCAGAAAAACATGAGCCAAAGCAGTCATTCAGGCTTGCACATAGAAGAAGTCCTGCCCCTCCAACCTGTAAGGTGGAGAGGACAAGACTTCTCGCCTACCCTTATTATTAAGAAGGAACCCCTGCATCTTTCATTTCTCCTGCAGAGAGCAAATTAGCAGATTAAAATTTAAGAATGGAGCTGAACAACCAAATAAACCATCCTTTTGTGATTTGAAGAAAATTATGTCTAACTTTCAGAGCTCGATACTGCTCCTGTCTTAGGGAGATTCAGATCTGTGTTTGCAGAAAGTCTATTGGTGTTTACTCTGATCTTAGAATCAAGCCCTAATGCTCATTATTTTTTGGTTAACAGGGATGGGGTGAAGGAGGCAGGTCCCAGGTGTTTGACTGGAACTATGGGACTTTACAAAATCAGGTTTATCCTCAACAGTCTAAAGTTAACTCAAAAAGCCCCATTTTGGTTACCCCTGCAGAAGAACCATATCCCTAGTACCTGACTGCTCTGTATCATCTGGGAATAGAGTCACGTAATTCCATGTTTAGCAGTAGCAACTGAAGGTTATTTTGCTCTTCTAACAAACAACTTAGAGACATATTATATTTTCTGTCTGGCATTAAATATGGTACTTCTCAAAGGGATTAAGTTCTGTCACCGGCATTGCAGAAAAATATATAGTAAATACTTTTCTAAATAAATAGTAAATATTTTAAATAGTAAATATTTTTCTTCTGAGGGACTTTAAAAGTGTGATCAGAAGGGCAATAATGACCACACTTACTGAGAAATTGATAAAATAAAAAATCTGAGCAAAAGAAAAAAGAAGGGAATTAATTATACAAAATTAACTGCATGAAATTCAGCACTTTCCCCCTCTGAATTTTCATTTTCAGGATAACGCTATTTTTTTGCCACAAGAATTGATTTTAAGTACAGAGTAGGGACAAAAATAGTCATCTCATTGCCATAAAGTTTATAGACCACAATTTGCCCCATATTTTTCCACAGGTTGAATGAATTCAGTTACATTTAAATTCAAGTGGGACATAAATCAGTATCTGAGCATTGCCCTGGCAAATTAAGTACTTAGAACACCATTCATCCCTATCATTACCTGGTAACCATACAAACATCAGATGGTTGTATAAGCCTCCCTTATACCAATAGACAGCTGCAGACAGAGACATACAGTGTTGGAGGGAAAAAACAAATTCAGAGCTTTAACTCTGGTACCTCAGTCCAGCTGATCTTCTCACCACCAAGTAAGAATCAACAGCATAGCAAAACAACCACCAGAAGCCAGCGCTATATAACAGCTGGATCCACATCTAGAGGGGAAAGAAGTGCCAAATGTCACAGCTGCTTCTCCAGTACCACTGGGGCAGGGAAGGGACTCTAACCTTTGGCCTGGTGATTTGTTCTTAAATGCGTGTATTTTCCAGATGAGATTATGAAGTATGAAATCTTACTCAAAATCACAGGAACAGCATCGTTGTAGCCTATGGGTCAAGTCGTAGGTAAATTGAACATTTGCTTTCACAGCTTATTTTCTGATTTAGAAAACCTGTCATTTACCTCTCCATTCCTAACCTGAATTTTGTAAGCGAAGCCCACAGAAATTTATGGCGAGGATGTTTTAATTTTAGGTTAAAATTTCAGTTGTTTCTCAGTAGCTGAGGCACAAAAATATAACTGAGGTTAGTCATAACCACAGTGTGCCTACGCATTTGTAGGTTCTGCATGTGATGGGTGTTTTCTCCAAGCACAAGATGGATATCAAGAATAAAAGATCATTAATGAGAAAATCACTCACCCTCTGGAAAAATATCCCTACTGAACTCCCTGACTGATTTCTTCAATATAAATCCAAAAGAAACAGGTTCAAGTAAGCTAAATTCCACAGCATTCTTGAGCTGACCCTATGCATTTTTCCCATGAGCTTCTATAAGATAAGCGACCTTTCTTTGCCACTGTATATAAATTCCACATTTCTTCCCCATAGAAGCTGGCTGTTTGTAATAGTCTGGGACTGTTTTAATATTCGTGTTATCTTCCCTCCAAGCTGTCTTTCAGTTCTTATCTGAATATCCTTTATCATGGCTCCATAGTAGCATCATTTTACATCTGGAAATCAGCATACTTGTTACTGAGCCAAACTTCAGTGAATAGAGATCTAGCACTGCTTCCTCCAAAAGGCAAATCAAGCTGAGAAATATTTCCTTTCACCATGGGTGTAGACCCTACCTCTAGTAATTTGTGGTATGAATTATTCAGTATTTAATTCAAACACCATGACACTTTCCTAGTGCACAGGAGGCAGAAAATAAAATCCCAGTCTTCCTCCTAATGCACTTTACCCATAGCACTCAGCACGTAACTTCATCATCACATTTACATACTTGCTGCAATTGAAAAATGCACAATTTACTACCCATACACACACACGTACAAAAATAAACTGCAACATCTTTCCAGAAAATCCAACACAGACAAAACTGTCTCCAAAAAGAATATAAATCAAATGCACTTAAATCCTAAAGCTTCATATGATATCTTACTTTTTAGCAAAATGGCACATCTTGCTGCAGTGCCTGAAAAGGTACCCCCCTGCAAACCATTCAAAGGAGATGTCTAAAAGCTTCACTATTTGGAGTTTGTATAGGTTTGTGGTTAAGAGAAATCAAACAATAGTACTAAAAGAAAAATAAAATAGAATCAGAAACATTTTATTAACTCACATGAGAATACATTGGGGAAATGAGTGGAAGAAGGGTTAGTTTTCATTCCAATATAGTTAAATCTAAATTTAAAATGACTCAAATTACAACATTTTCCTGGAGCCTAAGTAAGGGAAAATAAAAGTTGTGGTAGACCACTATGCTGCTCACCATCTAACCTGAAATTCAAATGAAAAACAAACAGTCTGCATACAGTACCCTGTCTTGTTTAAAAATACTTTTTATATGTTATGGGCTAAGAGAGTGAAACATGAGGAGGAAAGAGTTTTGAATAGGACATTCTTGCTGCAAGATATTGAGGTTTTTGATTTTTCCTCAAAGAAAAAACAACAACATTTGTATCTAATACACAAAACGTAAACACCCATGATAGAATTGAGAATTTATAGATGCATACAATTTACATTTGTGTCATGGCACTATAATGTCCACACTGCCATTATATAGGCATATAAAGCACAGTGAGTTCAATCTGGCACATATTTTTTTATTTTAAAACTACTGGAACTGAATAATTTTCTTTACATGCAACCTATCCCCTTCTACATTGTAAATTTTGAATTGCAAAGCTAATACTGCTATTGCTCATGCACTAATTCATTGGGGACCCTACATTCCTATTGCATGTGGGTAAAGTGATGATCTGTCTTACTTGTCATTCTCAATGTGTTGGTAAAAATTGTGACCTTTATTCTCGTACAGTAAACTTAAATTATATGTCCCAGTATTTTGATTGTAAAATTTGGAACTGAGTTTCAATCTGTACTTTTGGAATGCATTTACATTTTCTTATTCTTGCGTTTTAATCCAGAAGATACTTATTCAGACTTGGCCAGATGCAGTCATTCAGTGCCCGGCAATCTGAGCTGAAATCCTATATGGCAGGGACAGACCTTCTGCCAGATTTGTGGCTTTGAGTATATTTATCCTGTTGTCCCTCTGTGTCTAAAACACACACTCTCATCCACAAAAGCTAATTTGAGCTACCCAGGCTGGGGTTTCAGGAGGTCCCTGCCGCCACCACACAGGCTGCAGTTTCTGACAGAGAAGATGGACAGATTACCTCGTGCTGCCAGTGCGACAGAGCCACTGGGGCATTCGTGGTGCTGTGCCAGCACAAACCCAATGGTTCACAGCCCTTTTGGGGTTGCTTATACCCTTATAAGATCCACATCCCTGACTCTGGTGTACTCCACTCCCCTGGCACTCCTGAGTGAATACTGCAGAACTCCCGGGATCAGTCTGACCCGTGCTGCCCTACATCCTTACCCACACCATACATCAGCACCCTGCCCGCCCTGACCCAGGCTCTCAGAGGGAGGCATGAACGCACTTGCAGGGGTGTGTCAGAGGCTGAAACCATCATATCCAGGCTCTGACTCATAGCCACATTTCCTTTTGGACACAGTTTTCCTTTCAGACTCCCCATGCGGAGGGACTCTTAATTGGGAGCAGAAGAAAGGGGGGATGATCTCTGTACCTACCGCGCTCCCCACACAGAAAGCGGAAGGCCACACGTCAGTCCCGTTCGACACAGAAATGTTAGCTATGAAGCCTGGGAAGCCCAGCCATACACTTGACCTGAAGATCATACCTAAAGAAAAAAAAATGTATTAATGCTTTGAATCTGCTGGTGTGATTTGAGTCACATGCTTTTCCCTGGCCACATATTTCACATCGCAGCCCAGATTTTGTGTGTCTACAGGAAAGCGACGGCTGCAGAGGAGCACAGCAGGGACAACTGTGCTATTTAAATGTCAGTGTAATCATTCAGGGAAAGTAGCCCCAAGAGTCGGAAGCTGCTGGGACTTAAAATGTTATGTAGATTAGAATCTCACTTACTTAGAGATGCTGTCACACGCTTCCCTAACATAAACAGGGTAGCATTTAACAGATTGACATAAAACACGAAATAACTATTTACCAGCATATATTCATACACTGACATTCACTTCTCTATGAAATCCCTCATTGCAGAAAAAGAGTTATTTTTTACTTTTCTCTGCCTTCATTTTACAAGCAGCTCTTTTCCTTCTGTCACAGGACTGAACAAAGCAGCGCTTCTGAATTAGGTAACAACAATGTCCTTTTTTAAAACGAACTTAAAGTTTGTTAGTGAGGTTTTCTGGGTTTGCTTGAAATAAAGCACCAACAAAACAAAACAAAACAGGGAACAGAACAAAATGATCAGGTTTCCCACCAAGAATGAACTGTTTTCCACCCACCGAAGTGAGTCTAACACAAAAACAACAGTGGATAACTCGTTTGAGATTGCCAGTGAAAGAGGAAGGGAGAAAAATAACTTTATCTATTGTTGGCTTCATCTGACTGAAAGAACCTTTTCCAGCTGCATGCACATATGCATTTTCCATATCCCTTTCTTTATTTCCCCCTATAATCTTTGGTTTAGAATTGGTATTTACTAGATACTGTGAGAGAACCTGGCTGGGTATGAAAGGGGAAAAGACCTGAAACAGACACACAGACACACAGATACACACAGAGCCTCCAGCAGTGAGACAAAACTGCACTACTTCTATTACCTAATGTGAGGGAGGAAAATGCTACCGTAGAAACAAACTTGTCCTGTATTTTCATAGCACATGTCATGATAATTTATACCAAATTTGGCAGTAAATGACTGATGAGAAAAATGACCAAATGACTGATGGGACAGCTCAAGAGATACTAGTTTCATTTTGACTCATGCAATCTGTTTTAGTCTCCGCTGGTTTATTCCTCCAGACTATCAGCCAGGGTCTGGGCAGCAGGTTGTCCTTGATAAGGTAGCTTTACTTACATTTCAAAAGCCTGTGTCCAGCATGATCTGTGTGCAGCTGCAAGTCAAACTCATTTGCTGTCAATGTGATGTGCCCAAGAGAAGTGGCTGGCACATGAGCAAGAGGCACACTTGCTCCAAAAGGATTTAAGGGGATAGAGGATAGTGGTTTTCAAATGCAGTCCTATGGATTGGCTAAATGTTTAATATCAGATTTAGTTTCCACTGTGCTGCCTCACCTCCACTTTCATGCCTTACTCTGAGAACCAGTTGCCATTCTAGATTTTAACTTGTTTAAATGCAGAGATTTTGGTGTAGATTTGTCAAGAGCTTTCACTTACACATTATAACTATTAAACAAGAACTTTCTCCCCAAAGACCCATAATTTCCTGATGTCACTTAGTCCAAATCTTCCTATGAACACATGCAGCATGCTTCCCTCAGAAATCTCTGCTGTCCACTCACCAGCTTCATTTGTCTCTGGTACCTCAGAGCAAAAAGAATGTGCTACAGCAATGGTGAGGGACATCAAGCTGGCACTTACCTAAGCCTCCAAGGATGTCACAAATGGAGATAAGGAGGAGGATGGTGGAGGAGGAGGAGGCTTTGGGCATCTTCCGTGGGCTCTGTCCCTTCTTCGGCAGGAGCTGCAGGATGGTCAGTAGCAGACTGATGGAGGCACTGCCAATGCAGACTCCGCAGAAGACTTCAGGCTGGAAGTTCATCACTAGCTGCGTAGCTGCATCCCGGTTTGGGCAGCAGTAGGTTTCTAACCTTGGAGAAGCCATGAAACGTTCAACTGGTGGAGGGGCCCCACAAGCAGAAGAAAATGCTGTTGCTTCCCCAAGGCAGCATTCACTTTTCCTTCACCCTCCCCATTAGTCCTCGGTGGTGAGAATCACGCGATTGATGGATCATGTGCTGCTGCTGCTGCTGGAAGTAAATCCCCTAGAGCTGCCTTTCACAGCCTCTCCTAGCAAGGAGATCAGATCCGAACAAGAAAACACAGTGTAACCTGAAACATGCCCCATGCTTGCTCAGAGCCATTGGCAACAGTTCACTCACATATTTCTGCTTGCACAGTATGTGATACAGGAAGACTTAAACTCGTCAGAGCATTGAAGATGGTTTAAAATAAATAAGGATGCAGATACCAAAGTAGAAGCATTACATTTTAATTGTGTTTCTCTTTAGCCCCATCCCACACAGCATCCTTTAATTACTGTAAATTAATTGAAAAGATGAGTCCAGACACAAGCAGTTCCAGTCTTTAGAGGGAGGAGCGGGGATATAAATCCACATCCTAACCCAAATCTCAGTTTTAGTGATCCAACCCACCCATCTCTGTAAATAAAATTAGAAACATGATACCCTATCACTGTAGAAAGAGATTACATTTGGAAAGAAAATATTAACTTCATCCTATTTAAATTGCAAGCACAAAAATATCCTCTCTTTAGTCAGTACTGTCTGCATTGGATCAGCTTGACAGGGAAAATTCCAGGACTTAGGATTTCTCAATAATATATTTCTCTCTCTCTCTTTTTTTTTTTTTTTATTTTTAAATTTGGTAAGGAACTGATATGAAAACAGGAAATTAACCTGCAATATTTGTTTTTGCTTTATAAACTAGACAATACCTTTTAAGATAGGGGTCCTGCTAGATACAGCAGCAAATAAATACAATCATAAACACAAAAAGTAATTGTCCCCTTTAAACTAAGTTTCAAACTCCCTGTATCAGCCTTCACCCTTCCAGAAAATTTGTTTATAGGGACACATTCAGGAAATACAGGAGGCAACATTGCCAAAGACTCAAAGTCAACAGCATTTTAAATAACATAGTCATGGTTTTTATAATTAGTCCCTATAAGAACAAATGACCTAACCCTTTTTTTCCCCCACCAAAGGCGTAGATTTTTTTTTTTTTAAATAAGTGAATTTTAAAAAATTCTAGTGATGGCTAGTGAATGACAGTGGAATGTTCTGTGTGCAGTGGTTATGAACACAGTGTGTTCTCCTTCAGTAGAGAAAACAGCTGCAGTCCTGGGTGAAATGGTACCTGCTGCAAGATACCTCATACACTTGATCCCAGCAAAAGAACAAACTCCACCAAGCTCGTCACCCTGCTGGTGGGGGCTGGGCAGCCTCGCGGTGCTGGACAGTGGTGGCAGGGCTGGGATGGCAGGGCAGTGGTGGCAGGGCTGGGATGGCAGGGCTGGGGTGTCAGGGCAGTGGTGGCAGGGCTGGGGTGGCAGGGCTGGGGTGGCAGGGCAGTAGTGTCAGGGCAGTGGTGGCAGGGCAGGGATGGCAGGGCTGGGGTGGCAGGGCTCGGGTGGCAGGGCAGTGGTGGCAGGGCTGGGGTGGCAGGGCTCGGGTGGCAGCTAGAGCCAAGCTGCCAGGCCTGACGTGCGTCCACCCCTCCTGCTGCCGTGGGACTGCCCAGGCCACACCACTCGAAGAGCAGGATGTCAGCCTGCAAAGCCAGACTCCTTCACATGGATGTCCATACATCAACAAGGTGTTTGAACTCCTGCTGCAGTCAACTGAGGTCTTAGGCAGCCAAGCTCATGGTCTAGACTTTGTCTAGAGAGCTGTTCAGATCTTCTGAAAATAAATGCACAGGGTGAGCTGAGGAGGCTCCAGTGACCATAATGGGAACTTAGGCATACATATCATCAAAGACTCTGAAACACATGCAGCTGAGCTGAATGTTTTGCCAAGCGTTTTTCCTGCTTTCTAGCATAAAGAGATTTCCCTGCTTCTTGGGTGAGGACAGGTGAGTGACCTGGATGTTTCAATCCTACAGTTTGTTGCTACCGTGTATAAAAAACATACTGGGGACAGCAAGGTTGCAAAATCAGATTGCTCTGCTCCAGATATACAAACCCATGCTGAGGTTGTCAATACAAGGCTCTGTCATCGGCACAAGTCTGGCACTCCTCAGACTTTATTCCACCTCTGCTAGAGCAGTGGTGCATGGAGTTGCCACATTTCTGTCAAGATACTGCATTGAAACCTACCTGTCTACTAAAGAACTAAGGAATTACAATCCATAGAGACAGATTATTATTAGTTAAAATTAAGCCATTGTATGCCACATATACAATTCAAAAATATATAAATATATGTAAATGAAAAAAAAATGTTTGCTCTGATTTGAAGGAAAAGTTATATCGCTTGGCTTATATTTAGAAGACAAAAACTTTAAAATACTAGACAAAAACTGTTGAATAGAAGCCTTTCATTCCCACTATCAGTTTCTAATATTATTCCCCTCACTATTTCTGTTGCCATTTTCTTTCTTTCAAAAGTTTGAAAAGCATGTCAAGTCATTATCCTGATTGTTTGTTCTGGCTTACAGATAGGAATGTTTTGTGTGTTTTGCTTTTTCTGCTTATCGTTTGTTTTCATTGATCTTAACTGTGATCTTCTAGTTTGCCCATGTGGATTTACCATTTTATTATTATAACTTCTCTCTTCCTTTTTTTTCCAGCCACTTTGGAACTACCTTCATTCCTCAATTGTACTCTTATACTCTGGAGATTTATTTTTTAATTTGTCCTTTCTTTTCTCGCCACAGTTTTGCCAGCTGTGCACCCTCCTTTTATTGCTTTACTCCTCTGAGTGAAGCATTGTTTTTTAACCTCTTCTTCTGGGTTCCTTCCCTCCTGTAATCTCTCAGCATTTGATTCTATAGTTACTTACAGAGGGAGTATGTGGTTTTTATTGGAAGCAAAGCACATGACCTGTAGCATACCTAATGCAAAAAAAAAAAATTAAGTGACCCGTGAATGAATTGATACTTACCATGATAGAAGTAGCAGTGTCTAAAATGTGCCAACATTTGAGGCTGAGTGGGAGATGCATCTGCCAAACTACTGAGCCACCCAACACCTCAGCTGGGAAGAGCTAGCTAGTCTCTGGTTCTCATTGCTGGGCTCAAAGTATAGAGAGGTGAAACAGTCAAAGAAATTCAAAGCTGGTTTGGCAGTCTTACACTTAAGATTAATTTGGCTTCTTGTGATTATGAAAATAAGAGGATAAAATCTGGGGACAAAGGCAAAGGAAACAGAAAAGTAGTGAAAGAAATAAGAGAATAAGGACCTTGTTAAGGACCTTTATTTAGTATTCTATAAAACTTACATCATTCTAGAGGTCCTAATTCCCTTCTCTCTGAAATTATTGACACAAGTCCCACTTCTGCCACTGTACGAAAAAGACAGACATGGTATGTCTCATTTCTGCACTAAGGCAGGATCTCAACTAAGCAAATGATGTAGCTTAGAGACAACCATTAGCATACATACAAGAAACACTAAAAAAAAACCTCCTGGCATTGCAAATAGCAATCAATCACACTCACAGCATAAGTACAACATTGCACAACACTGAAAATTCCAGTCACGATTGTGGGCATTGGCAACAGTGTGCTCAAGGATGAGAACAATACTGTGCCCTTTTGGAAACAGCCATGTGCTCCATACTTTTAGAAACACCTACCCACTCTCTCCTTGGACCCAGAATACGTTTCATCCCAGTCTGTGATCATCTTTAAGATGAAACTGCCTTGCCTGCCTCTAAGGGAAAGCAACAGGTTTACAAAAATACGACCGGCATGCATTTCTGTTATTAAGGACTGTGTGTATGGCTCATGCTTGAGTGTGCAGCTGCACATACTTTAATCATTGTTTTAATTAAGTGTGGAACTACAGCACTGGTTTACGAAGGACAAGGAAATTTGTGGATGTAGAGACAGAGGATAGTTTGGTTTTGTTTATGTGTACAGTTCAGTTTATCACTGCCTGAATTTACAGGTCCCAGTGAAGATCTCAGCTACCTCACAAATGCAAAAGCTATACTTTGTAAAAGTTGATGATCTCATAGTCTTTTACACATTACCTGACATAACCTTTCCCAAAATGAAGAAAGCTAGGTCTTGCTTCAAGCTCAATGGATGCAGCTATGATCTCCCCAACAGATCCTGCAATATGCTCCTTAAGGCCTTGACACACAAATTTTCTATATGCTTTAACACCATTCTTTATTTTATCTGCCCACACCTCCTGCAATTAGATTTAATTTGGAAGAAACTGAGACATGTCCTTCCCATAATTAGCAGTACTAGTTTTTAAAGGTAATTTTAAACCTTTAACTTAATGCATAACTGAAATGAATGGAGAAATTCACACTCCATTCTTGCTATTTCTAGTTTTCTGTAAAATTAGGGATATTGGAACAATAATGATAGTCAAGGTGTAACGTCTGTCATGATTGTAACAGCTACAGACTCCACTAAAAAGTACTGAAAGAAAAATAGACATATTGCTTCCCTCAGTGTTTTAAATATAATTATAGAATTGTAAAGTATTAATTTAATTTTCAGGATGGTGAATATTAATTTTAAAGGCTGAGGATAAATGTATCTCATTTGCATAAAAGTAATAATATTTGAGTTCTTTTTGTTTTCTCTAAGAACAAAACCATAAATATATGAAATGAGTGTGCATTTGAACAGCTCAATAACTGTGTGTATTTGACTGATGCAATCAAGTTACTCGTATTTTATTGACTTACTATATACCTTCTCAAAGGAAATGTTATCTTACATGGTTTTTGTGAAAACATGCACAAATTAGTTTTTGCAACTGTGCCTGTAATGCATTTAAAATAGTAAACAAGATGTATACAGATGAAGTATAAAATAACTGAGTAGAAAAATGTATCCATAAAACTGAAGAAAATTATTTTTGCTTAGAGTTCAGAAGGAAAAAATCCCCGATCCTCTATGCCAATGTTGAGACTATTATGGTCTTTGAACTTGCATTAAGATAGATTTTTGTGGCCAGCCACATTTCTGGACAAATTCCACCCTTAGTCATTGTCATCGTTGTATCATTTCACAGAACAAAAAGATACCACAGTTTAAGCACACATGTAATAAAGAGACCTTGTCCCACACCTACGCAGACTACAAGACACAGTTTGAATAGGAACTGATTGATGAAAAAGACTGTGAAAAGAAAAATATTCTCTCTCGCACACTGTGGTACTGAAAATTAGATAGTAATGTTTGTAGGCATGTACCCTGATCTACAAAAGTTGAATGTCTATCCTGTCCTCAGTGTCTTCCAAAGGAATCCTAGGCCCCACTACTTCTGCATTCTAAAGGTTACGTTAGTTGGCTCCCTCAGGAGAAACTAGGTAGGACACTTTTATATCCTTGTTACAATTGCTAGATGATGGGATCTTGTTAGATTACATCTTCCACCACCCAGTAGTTATATCTTCAAAGCCCATTAGCTCTAAAAACTTACCTCTTAAAACCTGTGTTGCATTTTCCCTGACCATCCTGGCTCCAGTGACCATCTTCATCAAGTACAGAATTCAGATATAACACGCTGTGATATCAGAGTTTAAATGCATTAAAGACCCTTGTTAGCCTCTGAGAGTATCCCTCCTGTATTTAAAATGGGTCAGTGTTTTATTGCACATAAGAGTAAGTGGCACAGCACAGTTTGTACAGAGAGTGTATTCATGTGACATGCGTTATCAAAGAAGATGGACAATGAAAAGCACTCCCTAATGTACCATGATCAGAAACACAGCAGCAAGAATAAATATTCCAAATGATGCTTCACTGAAATGATGAAACTTCATGAAGCAAAACAAAATTCCCAGGTTAATGAAGCTACAATGCATTTACATATGATCAAATACAGCTATATAGTGTATATAGTGTGTGTATATATATACATATGCATATACTGCTGGACTCTCTTCCACAACTTCATCCATAGGGCCTCATAGTAATGGTCACTGGCCCGTACTATCCCCCAAACTGTGTCCAAGGCTGCCTAGTCAGCCTGCTGACAATGAAACAGTATGGACTGTCATGTACCGGTATTTCAACCTCTGTGCTCTCACTTTGTTATTTAGTTTCTCTGTAAAGTGGTAGTCAGAGATGTTGTCATACAATTTGATAAAGGGCCCTAATGTAGGAACCGGAAAAGGAAGAGATATACAGATACCAGAGGGACTATGGCCCAACGCAGGACTTGACATGTACCTGAACTTGACTACAAGCTGAAAACTACATCTCCGGGGAAAACTGGTTACCTATTCACCTCCTCCTGCTAGGTGTATGCTGTCATCTGACTCTGCAACCAAACGAGGAATTGCCCTTTTCTTTGATTTTCAATCTTTTTATCATGCAACGTTGTGAAAATTATAAATCCTTAAGCAGGCTATGGATTATAGGAGTCTGTGTTGGACTCATCTACTTTTTCTTGTCTACAGGTCTCATAAGTCTCAAGATTTGAATCAAGAATTTTATTCTTAGCAAATCCTCATATTTTTGTCTTGGTCACTCACAACCTCAGTTTGTTCCACGGTGCATGCTGTCACCCTCAAAAAATTGCTCTGAGGTACAAAGCATATGTGATATGAGAATAAGTAAGAATTGAGCAAAGTTTGAATCAAAATCATCATGAGACAGAAATATCGGGGTATCGTATGAATTTTACAAATTTCAGCTTTATAAAAAGCTCTACATAAAGAACACAGATTTTATTTTGATTGTAAAGAAATTTAGAATTCAACACGTATTTGAGTTATATGTATCTGAAAGGTTGAGAACTTCTAAGGCTTTCTCCAGCACTAGTTATGTGCTGATGAAGCCTTACTTGCAATACAGGAGAAACAAGATGCACTTGGGAAAGGTTTTTAAGGTGCCTAAATCATAGACACCCTGCTGGAGCTTTACAACATGGTATTTTTCATTCTGGGAAAATGGGTAATTTGTTGGAATCAAAGTGTTTTGCAGAAGAGCATGATTATGCTGAATCCATCAGAAGCAGCATGGCAGGTTTCCAAAGGAAAGCCTCCTGCTTCCCAGATATGCCAGGATGTCTGTCTGTTGGGCTGCCACCCAACCTGTTTCTCCAGGTTCTCAGGACTTTCAGACTCCACAATAGACTGCCAGCACCTTGACAAACCTTGAACTACCTGATCAAAAAATCCATCCACTTCTGTTGCAAGAACTTTTTATCGCTATTTCAATTGTTTTGGTCTTTGTGATGATAATTTTCAAAGACATTAGAGTTGGAAACAGGAAAGAGCTGAAAGCCACTGTGCAACTAGAAAGCTACAGTCTAATTACTGTTACTGAAAGGTGGTGGTATGAATTGCATGACTGGAGGGCTGCCATCAGGGGCTATAAACTGTTCAGAAGGGACAGGCAAAGAAGAGGTAGTAGACATTACAAAGAAATTATTTACAGTGAGGCTGGTGAGGCACTGGAACAGGTTGCCCAGAGAAGCTGTGGATGCCCCATCACTGGAAGTGTTCAAGGCCAGGTTAGATGGGGCTTTAAGCAACTTGATCTAGTGAAAAATGTCCCTGCCCACAGTACATTGGATTAAATCATATTT
Organism: Pachycephala philippinensis; assembly: GCA_013397055.1. Classification (NCBI taxonomy): domain Eukaryota; kingdom Metazoa; phylum Chordata; class Aves; order Passeriformes; genus Pachycephala; species Pachycephala philippinensis. Next base: position 225,728 of record VWZT01010235.1, read on the forward strand.
TAAGGTCCCTTCCAACCCTTCCAACCATTCTATGATCCTGTATTCCTCTCAGAATATGTGCCATGGATCCGCTTTTCTCTTTTGGCATCTGAAGTTAAATTGTCAATGAACTATGCATGCTCCAGGGCATCAACCTTTGATTTTGTACGGCTGAGGCAGAGGCACTTTGTCTCTTCACCAACCTGTTGATGTTTGGTGGTTAGCTCCCGGAAGGGCTGGTAACGAAGTGGGAGGTTGTAAAGGCTTACCTCACCTCAGTTCTTTATTCTGTAGCTATGAGTCAGGAGCCTCTACAGCTCTCAAATTTCTCGGCTTCTGGGGGAAAAAAAAAAAAGGCCTGCTGACATTGCAATGTCCAGCACAATGAATGGCCTCAGGACTGAGAGTAAACCAGCCTATTCTAGAGCCATCCTGCAGGTATCCTGTGCAATCCACTGCAAGGTGCTGTGCCTTAAGGAAAATAAATGTGGCGTATAGCCACAAAGGTGAAACAGGCTGTGCCTTAACATCATACTGTGCCTGTTCAAATAAAATCCTGCCATAAAGTCATTTATTCACAGTTTTCGTAATCTCAATGACTAAACAGGGAACAGATATGCAATATGTGCAACAGAAAGAATGGAGGTTGATTAAATTCTGTAGAACAAAATTTCACTTCAAATTGTTAACGAAGCTTCAAGTACCAAGGTAGGACAACAGTGAAGCACTGTGAGAGGAGCCGGGTTTACTGCAGAAGGCTTTTGTTTCACAGGGCAGGGACATACAATCAGGGTATGTGGGAACCATCTCTTAATGTAGGTCTGATCGCTCCCTTTGCACAGCAGGAGAAGGCGCTTGGGTAACTTCTGTGTATCACTGTGAAGTATCTTTGATACATGTATCTTTGGCACACATTTTTACACAAAGGAATCCCTTTCATATCTTGTTGGTAACAGCTGCATCATTCTCTGTCCTCAGTGTGAAAAGGTCTGTTACTTCCTTTGATATATTTGTGGCACCCTGATGTATCTTGCATTTCTACCTTCTATTGGTAACTTCTGTGTGCTCAGAAAACATTTGACAAGGGAGAAAGCTGAGGATTTGGTCACCAAGGCTTTTGTTAGACAAATACAGTTATCACTGGTTCTCTTATCACACAAATGAAAAATAATATTTTAGAATCTATTCGATAAATCCTTTGTTCTTGATGACTATTTGAAACCTTATGAAGACTGGCAGAAGCTGCAGAAATTCAAGTAATAAAATTATCACAATATTTTAAGCACAAGTACAAGTCTTCAGCTGAGTTCTGAACAAGCTTCAGATTCCACAGAGAGGAAGGATATAAAAGAAATGGAGATAAATTTGACCAATATGACAAAAAATAATTCCCTTATTGCTCTGGCTGGTCAAACTTATATGTGTGAAGAACTTTACTTTGTGGTCTCTTAGTAACATTGATAATATTAAAGGATAAAAGGCAAAAAAAGGTGTCATTCAAGATAAGGAAGTCCAATTTCTGAACTGTCAGCCACAAGCTGAGGGTCTGCTTGATGACTGTGTCAGACTATCAGGCACTAAGCAAGCATTAGCTAGAAACTTCTTCTTTACTAAGGTCTCTCCTAACCAGGAATGTGAAAGCTTTCAGATATTCCTTCTTTAGGCAACTGCTTTCCCAAGAGCTACATGTCCACATCTTCCACTGACGTAATTACAGTAGTAGAGTTTGACAGTTTTCAATGGCTGCCAGTTTCTGGCTCTAGATCTTCCAGTTTTAAAATCTGTGCTCAGATTTCTTCATCATGCTTCAATACTGAATTTTTAAGACCAATTCCAAAAGCCAGAACAGTAATGTAAGTCTTGAATTTCTTACGGGCAACAAAATGTTCAAGATGAAGAATGAACGTTTGGCAGTTGAAAAAGGGGGGATATAAAAAGAGAAGGCATTTTTGGAAGCAGAATTTGCTCTTCTCATTAGTAATGTAAGCTATTTTATTTTCTTTTTATTTTAATGTGCATACTTGGGGATACACTAAAGTTTAAATTATTATTCTGGATCTTCTTTTCATTATCATACTTAGAGAAAACAAATTGCACACTGCAGCTCCTTAAAACCTCCAGCTATATATTGCTGAGTATACATTGCTGTGAAGACAACCTGATACGTGTTATACAAACATAACTGAAGACTTTGTCTCAGATTCCAAGAACTGGAGACAGGACATGGAGAAAACTACTTGTATTTCTGCTTGCCTATATGACAGAAAATAATTATAGAAGAAATCTGACTGAGGATCTGCAACTCATTAGAGGCCTTAAATGACTTGATGCAATACCTAGGTTTGGTATAAGGTTTGTATTTTGCAGGATTCTCATAGAAGGATGTATAAGTTTGAGTACCCCCTCCGCTGTTCCTTCTGTCCTTTAATCACAAGGGAACAACAATCATCCTAATCACATATTTTTCTTGTTTCTAGATGTCCTCCAATCTGCTGCTGGGATTGATGACTCAGATGTTCTCAATCCTGAACCCAAAGTTTTCCTTAGGTATTGAAGAAACACCCTGTAGCTAATCCTGGAAGTATTGTTAAAAAAAAAAAAAAAGGTTTAGTTCAAGGCAGGAAAGTTTTATGAGAAGTAAACCAACTGAAACAGGAGTTAGAGGAACAGACTACATAATCAGAATGGCCTAATGGTCACTTTCAGAAAACAAAATATGTGACCTGTCACGTAAGTATACAAAACCTTTAACTCCCACTGTATGTATCAGGCATCTCCATGGACAGCTTGTCACATGAAAAAGTACCTTGAGGTTCACTAGTCTTTCAGAAATTAAAAGAGAGATTTCCCTATGTCTTAGATCAAGCAGTACTTTGCCTGCTTGGTAGTGAAATGCCAAGGATTGTGTGCTGGCACACTGGTACTCCAGGCCAAGTCTGGTCCTGATTTAAGACACTGAAACTTCCAATAAAGTGATTCAATTAAACTGAGAGAATTGCAAAAAATAAATATTTCACCCCCAGCCTCACTACTAAATGAAGGTATCAAGCAAACCCGAACCCTGCATTTGTTTCCCATCCATAAGATTTGCCTTCAGATTAGCACTTCTAGTCCTGCCTCGCAGCCTGCCATCAAACTTTTTTGACAATCTGGGACTCCAAATCTCTTCTCTATTGTTTTTTTTT
>VWZT01010236.1:6603-53926 GCA_013397055.1 Pachycephala philippinensis
GAGAGGTGCTGGGGGGAGAGGGGCTGAAGGGAAAAAGGAGAGTTTTGTTGTAATCTTTACCATTCTTTTATTACCTTTAGTTCTGTTAGTAATAAACTTCTTTGTATTCTTTAAAGTTTTGAGCCTGCTTTGCCCTTCTTCTAATTCTTATCTCACAAAAAGTAAAAGATGCAAACTAAACCACCACATTAATGAATGAGCAAGAAAAGCCTGAAAACCCCATGGCATCTAAAAGGAGCCCTGGGATCCTCTGAGATGGGCAGTGGAAAGGAAGGCTCTAGGCAGGAGCACCCTTTTTTTCTCCTGCGTAACCAACCAGAGATGGCCTGTGCTGGGTTCACAAGTTACTCTTTCATGCTACCAAAACTGAATCTTTTTCTAGGCATTCCCCTCCCCTCTTAGCACACGTATGAGGTAGCCTGCCCACATTATTCACAAAGGGGAGGAGCATATATTAAACACAATATCCTGTCATGCACCTTTCCCTGTCTATATTTGCCGTTATTAAATTTTGACCTTTCCTTAATACCTATACTTGTGACATGAATTTGGCTTATGCTGTGCTCTCCCCTTTCCCTGTAGCAAGTACTTAATTTAGGTTGAAACACTGTCTCTTTCACTTGCATTTGTTCTCCTCCTTATCTTCTTAGCTTGATTTACTTTATTAATTTTAAGGACACTGTGTCTCTCTATTCCATCACTTTTGAGGTCTGAAAAGAATTTTAAGTTCAAACAATCTTAAGTTCAAATCAACTAAGTCAATGAACTACCAGACGTGCTTGAGTCCAGCTTACTATCTAGACAGCATCTCAGTTCAGAGGCAAAGGCAGTTTAAGTAATGTCGACAAAATAAGAATACACACATGCTTAAAGCAAAGTTCCTAGTTTGAGAGCTTCAGAATATACAGAGGCAACCAAGAGCCTCCCATTGCTGTGGGAGTGAAGCATTAGAGCAGTGACCACACCCCCACGTCTTGGGGAGCAGAAGACTCCACACAGCAGTTTCACAAGTGTTTTTCTGGGGAGCAATGATGGTCCAGGCAGCCTAAAATGAACTCACTGATCTGCATCAAAGCCATCTCAGCTGAAAGCTGAGCTTATCCAGGTTGAAAGCAACCCAGAGAGGTTTATGGGCCTGTTTTTCTGTGCACTGGCATAAAATGTGTTGCCTTATCTGAAGAGTTTGCATGGAGATGGCAGAGGTTGGCTGTGTAGCAACTGCTAGTGGAAGAAATGTTCAGAAAACAAGGAGTTTAATATATGTACTTTGCTCTTACTGTTGACACATGGTTGGTTAAGGTGTGGTGTGTAGTCAGGATAGCAAGTCAGAAAAACTATATACAACTGAAACTATTACACACTGGATAACTTTTATGATGGGCAATTTTCAATCAGTTATAAAAACAAGTGTTTCACAATGTAAATTTTTCTGCTTGAAAAGGGAAGTTCTATTTTTTAGCTAGCACACAGTTGTCTTCCTCAGCAAGAAGGAAAACACGAGCAGTGAGTTATTAACCTTACATGACTTCAGAGACAAGCACTCCCAGTCCAGCTTGAACTAACACTGCTATCTCTTGTAGAGCTCAAAGAAGCCGAAATACAGTAAGGCCTCCTTATTAGAAAGGAAATGCTTTTATATAAATATGTAGCTTAGATTCCCATTTCAGATGATCTAATAGAAGACCTCGTTTCCTCCATTTCTTTTAGAGCAGCAAAGCACATTAACCCTGCTATTTCTAGCTTCAGCTATAAGCTAGAATCCAGTAAAGCAACAAGACATAGGCATCAACTGGGAGAAGCAATGTTTGGAGGCAGAGTAGTGCTGGCCAATTTGACCCCTAGGCTGCTATAGCTGAAATGTGCTGTGAAGATTCAAAGTGACAGCTAGGAAAACACTTTTGTATGAAACAGAAGTCAAGATGACGTTTTTTTGTTTCATTCTTCACTGCCTTGTTTTTTTCTACCCTAGTCTTTTCCTTAAACAAATACATTTTTGTCTTTGAAATCATGTGTTATTAAGGGTAAGGTCTAATGACACCACTAGGTAGAGGGCTCATTGCTTGTCTGGAACTGAATAATTGCAGTGAAAAGCTGTACAAAGCAAACCACCTCAGAGCATTTGTACTCTAAGATGGAAACCGGGACATGTGTCCTGCAAAGCTAAGAAGATCAGTGTGATGACTTGTATCACTGAGAGAACTCAAGAACTTTCTCTCAGCCATTGACCAGTCTTTCTGTATCAAAAAAGACAGATCACTGAGAATACTGAATAATTCCCAAATTATCATGGGAGCCCTAAGGACCCTAAATTAACATGCCTAAGCTGGGGCAAGTTTTCAGAAGTGATAAATGCTCTGTAGACACCAGTGTAATCAGGGGCAAAAGAAACTGTAGAAAAACCTCCAAGAGAGAACATCTTTCTTGTTGACCTCCATCCAGGAGTTGTGAGGAAAGAAGAGGGCTCTGCTGGCTGCCTCTTGCTTTCTGGAGCTATGCTTACAGTCTCAACTCATGCTTCACAGGCAGGTAAAGCAGGGTGCACACATTAACTTCCATTTTCCCACTTTTTTGAGGCCCTGAGGAAATGAACTACAACTGTAGAAGTTTTGTCCTGTTCCTCTCTGTTGCTGTACTACATCCAAGCAGAAATACCTGGGAGTACTTCCCTGCTTGTCATGTCCCCACACCAGACCGCAAGAGCGAGGCACACAAGGGGATACAGAGTTAACAGGAGAACAAGACACAAGATATGACTCCTCAGATACCTAATGTACCATTTCTAAGTACAGCCAAGAAATCTAGTTCCAATCCAGTTTATTTAATCTAGTAAAATTATTTTGGATAAATCAGTGGAAGCACCAGCTCACCTAGGTAGCAGGCAAAAAAAAAAAGAAAAAAAAAAGAAAAAAAAAAGAAAAAAGTTACTTAGTGCCTTCTCTAATTCAGTAAATTCAGAGCTGTGTGTCTCAGTAAACTAATGAGGTGTGTTATTTTAGAAGGGATTATATGAGTTGATTATTTTTAGGTGTGGCAAATAATGTGCCATGCAGTCTTTAAATTAATGGTATGCTTTCATCTACAGTCATATGTATCATGCCGATCATCTGTATTTATATAGAGCAGAAGAGAAGACAATCTCTAGCTGACAAACACATTACTAGCAAAAAAGGTAAGTTGTTGAACTTCATTAAAAAGACAATTTTAACAAAAAGTTAGTAGAAACCCCTAATTATCTCTTTGAATGATACCTACAGAAATGGACTCTCACACAAAGAGAAACTGCAGACTGTAAAGGGACACTATTAATACAATGCATAATTAATCTGTAAATTTGTTGTCAAAAGTATTGCAAAGGTCAAAATCTTTGTGAACTGCATCACTTAATGACAACACAAAGCACTTTTACACAAACACCTTTTTACACCTGCTAAGAGATAGAAGTACTTAATCATGAGATCACAGTCTCAGTTGTAAATTAGTTTAAAAAAAAAAAAAATGCATGAATAAAATATTCTCTGACTGCCACTTGGAGATTCTAAGCCACACCAGTCCCTGGTCTGATCCATTTATAAATGACTACAAAATTTCATCTGAAAAGGTTGAAGTTTTAAGACAACACATGTTAAACTGCCCCCCCTGCCATGTCTAATACTTTCTGATACAATGTTTACAGCAAGCTAATGACAAATGATCAAAAGAAAAACTGTAATGATGATAAAAATTATTTCTGTGTGCATTTACCTGTTCATTTTCTCTGAACCAATTAATTTAAGATAACAATTAGGCAGATACTGTCATAAACAAACAGTTATGCTGCTCATGGTACCTGCCTAACAAGGTCTGCCCAAGAATTTAAAATTTAACTCACTAAAATAATTCATGTTCTGGAGTAAAATAGGGCACAAAGGTACATCATTAACAGCATATTTTTCTTGTAGAAACCAGTATTACTGGATGCCAGTGGAAGAACTGGCTAAAGGAATTTATAAAAAATTCTCATTTCTATCATCAATCTATTTCTGAATTCGATTGAGGTATTGCCCTTCTAATATAAAACATTTGAAGTTTAATGTCCAGTAATTCTATTTTAGGAAGCATTAGGCACTGTAACCCAGACTTTCAAACAGGGATAACATGAATAGATCCCTTGGATATTTTTGAAGAAGTTTTAGGTCTGTCACTACCACTAAAAATCTTAAAAAACTTAAAGTTACATGGAAGTGGAGAGGAAAAAAAAATTGTTATCAAAGATCCTGCTAAAACATATTTTTGAAAGTTCACACAACAGCAATCAAGCGTGTACAAGACAAGACAGCTCAATGTTTCTACAAAATTGCTTCATTACAGAAGAAAAATAGCACAAACAAAAAGAAAACAGTTTTCCAAAGAGTAAGCCTCTTGCAGTAGATGATGTTTTTCTTTATACCAAGACCTTCACTTCTTAGTGGACAGGCATCTCATACTGGTTCTTCCAATTATGATACCCCAGTGAGAAGCATCAAGTAATACCAGAGAGCTTCAGCTTGTCTTCCCATTCCCGTCAGTGAAATGCATCCACCTGGTTAGCAATGCATCTGTGCAACTGAATTGCTCAACAGAGCATCAGGAACCAAGCTGAGGCAAGTCATAATGGGCATGGAAATGCCTTTTCATTTAAAATTTATTATGACAGGTATCCCTGGGTGATTCAAGGAAGCCATAAATCTCTCCTGCCTCCTTGGACTCACCAGTGTGCTGCAACACCAACCTTGGCCCAGCCGCCCAGCTTGTTCTCTCCTTCTTACACCTCTGTGAGCATTCAGGTTACATATGGCAATGCTACCTCCCTCTCATGTTCCTAGTTATGCCAGTACTCATTTGAAAAATCCTCTTTATTTTGGACTTGCAGACTTCCCCTCTACCACCTCTGAAAAGGATTTTTGCCATACTCTAAAGCTGTTTAAAATCTGTTTGTTATTAGTTCACAAAAATTGCAACCCTAAAATGTGGCTCATAGCATCCATTAAAGCTTTTTTTTTTAAAGTACCTACTTTTGCCATGTCCTTAGGCAACCCTTCTTAAATTTCTCTGTTGCAATAGTGGATGGTAATAGCTCTGGATAAATGGGTTATTATTTGAAGTGTCAGATGAACTGAAAGAAAAATTTCATAGTGAAAGCAGCAAATGCCCACAGAGTAGAAAACTGCTTTTCAATACATCACACTTTTACAAACCAAACCAACTCTTCTTGATAGAAATTGTCACATTGAGGAATAGTTTCTTTGGAAAGTCTGAAAAAGAAAACATTGTGATCTATCGAAGATGGTTAATCCAACACCTTCCCAAATATCCTTATTTTTGCATTATAAATTTTTGAAAGAGGGCAAAATATGCAAAGCCAAAAAATTACTAGGCAATTATTGAACCTGCATAACATTGTGTGAAACATTATGGAAATTATTTTCTAAGCTGATAATTTTATGTTTTCTCTCTATTTAGAGTAAAACACCTGCAATACTTTTATGCTCCTTATTATCAGCAGAAACTCCTGAAATTATGCTGATAAGTTGTTTCAACAAGATTTTATTTAACAGATGCAAAAAAATCTGACCAACTTCCCCTGCCAAACAGGGTAAAACTTCTTTTTCAAGTTAGTTAGCCTAGGTTTTTAAAGGATATTGCTCTGTCATAAACAAAAGCTTTTGTTTATTTCCTTTTAACAGCCTGCCTGCAGAGATGTCACCTCCCTGCTTTCTAAGAAACATGGTTCTTGTGACCTAAGAAAATGCTTCTCCTGACCATCTTCTAGAGAACTGTATGTATAAATACCTTTTCCTGTAATATAAATGCAAAATCTAATGATCACTATGACCACGGGAGCTAAATGCAGAGAGAAGCCTCTCTGCACACTTCCCATGGGCTGCTGTGACTCTTCAAAAGCCAGGAGCTGCAGTGAAGTCACCAAGTCCACAAGACATTTTACATGTGTACAACAAACAGTAATATCCATGCACTTCACCATGAGTCCTTTGTATTGATTGTTTCTATTTAGCAAGCGCTAAGTTAGGAGTAGCTGAAGATGGAAGTAGGCTCAAGTTGAAAGCCCAACAAAGAGAACCTTGGTGAAGCCATGCTGGCTGTCTCAAATCACCTCCCTGTCTTCCATGTGCCTAAGCAGAGCTTCTGGAAGGATCTGTCCCATGACCTTCTCAGGCACAGAGAAGTGAAATGCATGCAATACGATACAACACTGAAGCATCAGAAAGCAAAGGAACACTCCTTTCAAAGTCACTCAAATTCCATTGTGTTGTAAATTTTTTAAAAAATCATTAGAAACAAGAATAGAAAGTTAATTTAGCTCCTAGATTCCACATGATGCCATGCAATAAAACTGTATCTTCCTGCTCTGGCATTGTTTCTTTATAAACTAATTGAGACTACAGTATGGCACATGTCATTTTGAAACCCTTCCAATTATCTCCAGGAGGTTTAAAAAAAAAAAATTTTTTTGAAAGAAAATCAGATGAACTGATTTTTCTTCTCATTTTTTGTGGTACCAAATGTACAGTCTGACTAATTGATCTGATTTGCTTCTCTGCCTATACAAATGAAATTATTTCCAGAAGCTCATTAGGAGTAATAGCTTTCTGTAAACCAAAGGAGGGAAGGGTCAGCCAAAGTAACTGGCCTTACTAATCAGGGGAAAAAGAAAAGCAAAATTCAAATTAATCTGTATATGTCTATATTTGCCCACACAATTCATTATTTAACAACAATATTTAATAACTAGTGTGACTTGAGTAGATTGTGCACTTCCTGTACCTAAGTAGACATGGAACACTGAGTCAAACTACCAGATCTGGTTGTTTTCATGAAAAATCACCAAGAGTTATATAATTAATACGTTTCACAACAAACTTGTGTTTGGGAGACATTCAGACACACAAGGCAGGTTTCACAATAAATGCTTCTCTTTCTCAGGAGCTCTGAATTTTATTCTGAATATGGTATAAACTGATGGTGTGAATAATTAATTGAAGACTACTGCATCTCTTCAATTGTCAGTAATGCAATATTATGATGTCCGGCATCATGAAGTATCTCAGGATTTCTGGGGGGCAGCAGTACAGCTAAGTGACTATACGACTCAGTCATTGAATGGTGGACACTCCAAGATGGGTATGTTGTCCACAACCTTGTGATGAATTTCAAAGCTGACAAAGTTTCAAGCCAGACTTGTGCTACAGCTTGGATTTAGGTGATTGTGATGCCCAATAGCTAGTTTTATTGGAGTCAAGATTATATCTCCTCCCTATATGTGAAAAATAGAAAGCAGAAGATATGTGGTTTTCTATTTTCTTGACATACCAGGAATCAAATAGACAACGTGGTTTCAAATAATTGTTTGCTGTAAACAAATAACAAATTTCAGCTACAAGTTTCTAGGCATGAATTTAGTTGCAAGACTCAAACATCATTTGCAGGGAATTACTAGACTGCTTGCAAATCTCCTGGAAAATTTACCATAGGGCCTTTCTGTGGATTGCGTGTACCTGATAGCAGCAGACCCTCGAAACCGTGGGTAAACTCCTGGCACCTCCAGTAGGGTTTCTCACAGTTTCTTGATATAAGGAGACTTGCAGACAACAAAGGATTAGTGCCTATGGACCCCTTCCTATGGGTTGCATTTCAATCTCATGAAGACACATGGTCATATTTAAAACAGATTACGAGTTATCACCATATGGAGCATTAAGATTTCCAAATGGGATGAACTTGACCCTTTCAGTTCCCCATAGCCCTCTATTTCCATATATGTTGTTACTGGAGAGCATTCTGTTAGCCACACAAACCAACTCTCTGTGATGCAAACACTGAGAAACACTGACGCATGAATGGGTTTTAAATATGGACAGGGGCAGGATTTTTGTATGGGAAAGAATAAGAGTTTTCCTGGAGGTGGCTCCAGATTCGGCACTACATAATCGCTTGTAATTTCCACTTGTATCACACCATGATATAATGCAGCAATTGTCAGTAACATTTTTACACAGCTCCAAAAGACATCATTCAATTTCATAAATTCGCATCACAGTGACCCAGAAGAGGAATGAAATTTTAGTGATACTGGACAAGCACAGCACGGGAACCAGAATTTGCTTTAGCATGCAACAATCCAACACCACACACCATCTTTTCTGCCCTGAAATACTGTTATGGAAGGTGGAACTCGAAGTCATGGACTAAATGAAGTCAATGGACATTTATAGGGATGGTCCATAGACCAAGGGCATGATATCTGTGTGCATATATAGATATATATGTCTATCTATCTATCTATCTATCTATCTATCTATCTATCTATCTATCTATCTATCTATCTATCTATATATATCTAGATGTATGTATCTCTCAAATGACCAGAAAGGTGATGGTGGTTAACTGGGATGTATTGGGAAGTGTGGGACATGGGCATGATGTAAATGGTATGGAATAAGGAGTGGATACCATCCTGGATTTGTCTAGGATAGAGTTCATTTTCTTCCTAGTAGCTGGTACAGTCTGTGTTTTGTATTTCATATGAGAACAATACTGAGGACACACTGATGTTTTAGTTGTTGCTAAGTAGTGCTTACCTAAAGTCAAGGACTTTTCAGTTTCCTATGCTCTGCCAATGACAATGACATGCAAAAATAGTTTTGTGTTCTAGACATATAAGTGCCTATCGTACTATTTCAGTTAATGTCACTTCAGTTAATATGGTTTTAGTTGTTTCTTATCCCCGGTTATAATTATTTTTCCCTCTCCTGTCATTCAAAAGCAAAAGGCAAGGTAGAGAAGCTAGCATCTTGAAGCCATAATTATATTCCCTCAGGAAATACTGTCATCAGTAGCTGCCTTTTAGATTTTTTAGATCTCAAGATATTTTGAATTACTAGAAAATGCAGAAATTATTTGGTTCTTTCTGTACAGTTTTGTGTAGTGGTACTTAATTTTAGAAATAATGAGGCTTTTCATTTTGCTTTAGCCCAAGCCAGCAAAATTATGTTTCCCATGCATGTCATATTACAAGATAAATAATGAAGACCTGAATCCTCAGGAGCTGTAACTTGAAATACTGGCTGGAATGAATGCTGTCCCTAAGGAAAGGTAATGTTAAATCTTATTCCACACACAGAAGCGCCAGCTTGTAAGAGCTGAAAGTCTGGCTGGAGAGTTTTTTGGAACAGACTTTCTGTTGCAATGTTTTGCCTTTTTCCCACCAGTGTCAAACCAAGAACTTCTGGGTTCCTGGCTTGGCCATGCAGATTACAACTGCTATAATGTGAAATTCAGTACCGACGTGAACGCTTCTGAGCTTGCAACCTGGAAGGCCATTTAGCCAGAAAAAAAACCCCCAAACTACAAACCAACAAATAAGTAACCTTTTACTTAGCATGGCAGGAAATATATGCTGGAGGCAGAACTGCTCATGAACACTACAACAGGGACTCTGGGGCAGGGAACACGGTTTTTCCAGAGTCCCTCCAAAACAGCTTCCAAATCTCTGCAGCAGTGAGCAAGAGGTCTCAGAAGCCTGATTTGTGTGACAAGCATCAGAGTCTGATTCTCTAGAATGTAATGTTATTCAATATAAAGACCTTCTATGGAAATGAATTTAAATTATTTCAAAATTATTTTTATAAATAACTTCCTTTATTTTGTAGAGAAATATCTTTTCCTACTTTTTACTCCAGAAACTTTTTGTTTTGGTTTGAGACTCCTAATTTCAGAGGAAAGGGAACTAATGATTAATAACAACACCAAAGATCAGAGCCATAGCCTATTAGGCATATCACTGAGTACAGCTGTCTTGTAATACTATGAAACTGTTTATACTCAAACATAATTCCTTTTTATCCTGTTTTAAATACCGTAAGATACATAACAATTTTAAGTCCACTGAGGTTTTTTTTCCAAAGTAATTCTTAACACCCAAAGAATACCCACCTTGCAGAAGATGTCATCACACTGGCTGTGTCAGGTCATAGCTAGTGGGAAAATTGCCTTTGGTGGATGGGTGCAGTTATACCCCTTCAGAGCTAGACAGGAACAGCTCTGAACATGGAGCCAGAGTTTTACAGGGTTTCATGACCATGATTCAGTGCTATCAAACTACACAGAGGTCACTGAAAATCTTTGCCTTGAAACAATTTTAGTTTCACACAACAGAATTTCATTACACAGCAGTCACTGTGGTACACGGTGATGGCTTTTACTCTAACAACGTTCGGTACTGACTTAGATCTCACTAATTGTTAAGTCTGTGCTCCCAGTGTTTCTTACAATATAATCAATAATAATATAATAATTTTTTCTTTTCTAAATATTATTAATAAGGAGCTACTAGTCCCCCACTTTCTTGGTTGAGGCTTCTCTGTCAAAACAAGTATTACTATTTAGTAGGGTAAGATTTTTTTAAGGAATAAACGCACTATTGAATATGGGTTGTGGTACTTCTCAGTCTAAGTAATTTTAGAGATTTTTTACACTTTGCAGAGGATGAAATGATCCGATGTCTACCAATTACACACACCAAAAGCTGAAAACAATCCAAGCTCATCATTATTTTCCTCTTTTTCTCAAAGGTGAATTCCTTTAAACAGGCACTAATGAAATCATAGGAGAAAAATAGAAAACATTAAAGGGACTAAAGAGATAACCAGAATTATTGGGACTGTGGAAGGTTTACAAGGAGAAGTTATATTTATTTAAAGAGGAAAGCTATGTAATCGGCCAAATCAGTCAACCCAAATTTAAAAGGGTATAGTTTGTGATACAGGTATATCGCAGTGAGCCTGAACAAGTTTATCTAGACTATGCCTAGATCACTCTTGCAGACACAGTTTGAAACTCAGAAGTATGCAGAATATCTACTGNATGTACATTTAAACTTTGCATAACACTGTGACATGTTTTGACAGCAGTAATGAGAAAGTCTATTCCAAGTTTGAAATAAAAAAGAATTAAAATCAGAATGAACAACAAAAACAGAAATTATTTGTAGCCTCACAGGCACCTGACAACACAATATGCCTGCTAGAGGAGCTGAAGAAAACCTCGTGAGACCTGATGGAATCCCAGACAAGATTAAATTTCTGGAGTCAGCTCATCTAAAATATTATACAACATGTTCATGTAATAGCCTCAACTGCTGCAGCTACAGGGCCTGAAGATTGAAAAGGACAAGAAGGAAAGAGAACACTCAAACCAGACAGATAGATTAAGAAATTATATACTGTCACTCAAATTTTAATGAAAGCATTGAGATTTCAATCTTTTCATGTTTTTCTGCTTTACACAGAAATAGGATTTTTTTTAGGCTAACTCAGTAACCATCTTCTGTATTGTCAGAGAATTTTATCCTTATTTTTCCATTCTCAGTGTATGTATAGTGAAAATATGATATACCAAGGATAGGCCTGATAAATTTATTGGAGAGTAGATTCAATTCACTACTGAAGAAAAAAGTCACAATAAAGTCTCACAAGAATAAAATCGTGAATTTTGGTTAAAACTTCACAAATGCGTACATTCGAATGGTTATAAGGAGGAGTTCTTCAAATGGATGCCCAGACAGGGTAAACAGAAGTCTAAGCAGAGGCAGAAGTGTTTATTCTCTAAGCTTCAGGCATGTTGCTCAGATATATCTGCCCCCACACTGAACTTTTGATCATTTTATCTGAGCATTAAGCCACTGGGCACACCACAGGCCCTGAGGAAACTGTTGGTTCCAGAGAACCTGTTGAAAATCTCTGTGTAGTTACACACTCACACACACCCTGACTGGAATAATTTGGTCCAGAGGGGTGTCTGCAAACCAGAGCATCTAAAGGATCTAGTACAAAAGATTTTCTTTCCTTTGCTGAAGCTGCCATGCTATACAGTGACAGCATGTTACACTGCCACTCTGTAGCCCCATTTCAGGTTTTCTCCAGAAAGTTTTAAACGTGGACACTTTTAGAGTCGATATCTTGAAACTGGAACCTTGCAGAGTATGTTACATAGCTCCCGTGTTACCACGGACTTGCAAAAGGTGAAGCATATTGTAAGTGTACAGCACCAGAGAGCCTCTTCAAATCTAAACAAATGAAGCGGCCAGAGCTCTCATTTGAAAAGGTTAAAGAGATTGATAAAAGGAGGCTCTGGCGAAAGGAATAAGTGGTCTTCTGCTGTTCTGATTAGCAGCAGGAATCCATTAGGAAGAGCTCGAGTGTAATTAGAATGGAGACATTGAAAGAAATACAATAGTAGAAGCATTTAGAAAAATCAGGAAGTGTAGAAATAGGTAGCCTGCAACATAATCAAAGGAGCATATTAGGTGTTTTTAGTAGTTTCTTGTGCAATATAGATTAGAAATGATCGTAAACCATGTAGGAAAGAGTGAGTTAGATAAATAGGTACTTCTCTCATACCTTTTCTTAGTTTGTCAGCAGAAAAATTAAGATATCAGTGCAAAATGCATCAGTATCAATAGCATAAGTAAAACCAAATTTACTGAATGTAAGAAATTTAAAGAAAACTTCAGACAAATGCTAGAAACTCTGGAACACAGGTTTTAAAACTTATCTTTATTTAAAACTCTCGAGACATTTAAGTTGAATTTGTGGAAATACTACCTCTGTCATGCATATTCAGAGTCTGTAACCTGTGGACATAAACAACGGCATTGAATTGATGGGAATTTAATGTCAAAGCTAAGCCCGACTAAATTAAAAGCAAATAGCATTCTATTTATGAACTCAGGATGCAGCAAATATTAAGGTCTGTCTTTAAACCAATGAATGGATCCTCAGATTTGCTGAAGCTCAGTCAGTCACCTAAATGTGACAACAATGAGCTCAGTTGTTAGCCGATTTATTCTCATAAAGGTTGATTTAAAAATAACCAGGTTATGTATCAGTTTCAGTGCTTTATGATTCTAACCCAATTTATTTATATTTAAACAATACCAGTTTCATTCATATCCCCACTGCTGTGAGAAGATTTGAACTCTGCATAGGCAGAAAGAAACTGGAATTCCTAGGAACATTTAATTAATCAGGAAGTGTGCAATAAATATACATTAAGTGAATGAGGGGGATATATCCTTTATTCATTAAGATAATAGCACATGCAAAAATCACCAATTTAAGAGAGAGTAGCTTAAAAAATCCATTAAACAACTGCAAGTATAACTGCAATTTTCTATTTCTCTTGTACTACTTGGTCTTATTGATAACATGGAATATACTCAAAAAACTCTATATGTGTCTTTCCACTAAAGCCCTACTACAGATGCATTTCAGACTATGGCAGAGCCTGAGTCTGGCTGCCCACTGTCCCCTCACTGATATAGTCTCCCTTGCCATTACTCTTTTTTTCCTCATTTCTAAATGCAGCTGTTAATTGCTTTAACGTTTAGCTGATTCCCTTGAACTCAGGAAATTTGTATTTTATTACAACTAAGCTAAACACAATTTTAAATTCCATTTCTATTAATGCAGTTATAACACTGTAAATGAGATTTTTAAGAATATGCAGAAATCAGTCAAACTCTTATGTCAATTGGTCTAATTCATGACACATAAATGTGAGAATTTCTGAAAAGCTGATACATGCTACTGTCATTATAATGGGGCCTCCTTCTCAGAATTTTATGGCTACTGTATCCTAAGTACCATACTGCAGTCACTGCTTTATAATATTTAACATACTATTTCATGGAACGTAACTGGAATTTAATAGCAAATCAGTTCAAGGGTGAAAGAATTAAACTGTACTTAATAAACCTACTTTATTTTGCATCACTGAACACTGTAAGAAAGACTTTCACAGCCAGATATCCCCTTATTTTGACTTATGCATTTGTAATAGCATCAGTAAAATTAATGCAAAAAATGCAAATTAAGATCCAGTTATTAACATGCCAAATTTGGATTCTTGTGTCTCTCCCTGCCCCTCCCCCCCAGGATAAATACATGACTTAGGAGAACTTACGCAGCAATTACTCCACACAGCTGTCAAGACATTTTACAAAAGATCCTTTGTAGATGAAGACAGTGAAGTATTAAAAAGCAAAAAAAAAAAAAAAATTTTTTCCAGATTACAAACTATTTAAAGAACAAGACCAGACTAGAAAGCAATGCACATTTACACTGAATACTTTTTGGGTTGTAACTAGGTCACCAGATTAAATGCATTATCACCCTGGGGTCTCATTACAGTCAGTGGCAGAAGACCAGCTGAAAGGCCCCTCGGAGCTGCCCATTAAGTATAAGTATCTACAGAGTCTGTCTTTCTTTCTTACAGTTCCAATTAAAAATTTACTTTGGGAACCTTTCAGCTCCAACTTCTGCCCCAACCATGTCCTCCAGCTCAGCAGTAAAGCCAGTTATACATCTGCTTCCCACCTAGAATTTCTCTGTGAAATGAAAACTAGATGGAGACCACATCAGTTTCTCTGGGGTATTTGATGGGAGGGGCCACCTACTGACATTCCCAGGCATGCACGCTCTAAAGCCTCCGAGCTGTTCATCCAAATGAAGAAAGAATCCACAATTTTTTTTTTTTCATCTTTCAGTTGTATGCATGAATGGGCCCTGTAGTCAAATCGTTTTCACTGCCATTTTACCGTATTGCCTGACTTCCTTCAGCATCCCTCAGTTAAATGTGAGTTGCTGGTCCCAAGCAGATTTGAACAGTATTAAAACAGAGCTATTCCCCAGTTTGCTACTATGATTCCTGCGCTGTTTGACAGCATTAAATCTATTTACTTGGATGGACTATTTAAAATTCCATGCTCAGTTTCCTGTCTGTGACTGCTACATCCTAAATTATTAGATTAAAAACCAAAATTGCTACTGTCACTGCCTTTTGTAGCAGTTCTGTAATACTATGAAACAGTTTTATATTGCAAGTGCACAAATAGGTAATGTTCCAGTACAAGATGAATGAAGACTTTGCTTTAGATAATCCCACTTTCCTTATATATATTTTAGTAAAAGATTTGGGGGCTTGCTGTTTAGGGACGACCTTTAAAATTAATATGTTTCTTTATATATTATAAGAGTTATTGGTGTCTGAAGAGCAAGAAGTATTAAGGCTTTAAGATGGTGTCTCCTTTGATGTGATGCCTGGAACTGAACAGTCACAACTGCTTTTCCACAGGCCCATTGTGTAAGTGATGATCTGCTTTGAGGTGTCACAGGAGCGTTGGTGACAGAGATGGGGTTTTTTTTTTTCTGTTTTGGTGATGTCTGCAAGTCTGAGAAATATGCTCTCCTGTAACTCTCCTGGAATTTTAGGTTTTGATTTTGGACTTTCCAGAAGTAGAGGTTGCTCCTTTCTCTTACCAAGGGAAAGGTTGGTTTTCTCACACAGGTCGTCACCTTTTTCTTGACTTTGTTCCATTTTCTTCAGCTCAGCAAAGCTCCTTCTTTGCACAGGCACCAGTTCTGGGATTTCTTCATCATAATGATCACCAAGTTCTTGGACTACTTCTGCTTTTTCTTTTATCTCAAGCTCATGGGTAGCAGCAGCCCCATTAATTTCAGTGGCCAAAGTGATTTAGCCTTAATTGAGCTTTTTAGCTGCGTTTTTTGGTTTCCTTTTTTTTCCCCCTTGAGACAGAGAGAGCAATACCTGTCCGTCAAGCTCACGGAGGGCGGGGATATTTGCAGTAAAAGTCGAAGCGCAACTGATTCAAGTGTTTTGAGGTGAAGAATTTTTACACTTTTCCAGTGCTTCGGTAACGTGTTAGCAATCACCTTAGCTGCTGTCAAGATATAATCCAGGTTTCCTTGCTGTGTGGCCCCCGCTGCACTGTGACACCGGGACCTCGCTGCTCCGGGCCCAGCCGGCCCCGCTCGGCGCCGCTGGCCCTGAGGCCGCCACGGAGCGCTAGCAGCCGCGGAACGCCCGGCGCGCCGCCCGCGCCGCCCGCCCGGAGCGCTGAGGCTGCTGCACCGCCGTGCCGGAAGAAGGCTCGCTCGCCATGGTGCGTGTGACGGGATCGGGATGGGAATGGGGACAGGGACAGGGACGGGGGTGCGGCTCCCGCAGCCTGCCCTTCTGGGGATAGCGGTAGCTGCTCGCGCTGTGCTCCCGGCCCCTTCATTCCCGCCGGGAGCCGCCCCACCGCGTCCCTGGAGAGGCCTCGGGAGTCTGCGGCGGATCTGCTGGCGGCCCTGTGGTCCCATACCGGCGGTGACCCGACCTTGCGTTTAAAAACTGCTGCATTTCCTCCCGGAGGGGTTCGCGTCCTCCTGGGCCTTCCCGGCGGGGCCGGCAGCGCTGGGGGCTCCGGAGGGCGGGGGGGGCGCGGTCCGTGTGTGGTGCGAGGTGCCGCCGCCTGAGACTCGCCGAGGTGTCCACCGTAGTTTTGTCTTTGACATCATCTTTTTTTCTCCGCTCTAAGCACTGATGTTATCACACAGAATTGGATGTGCTAAAGTCTCCGTTTGTTGATGGCCGTTTATTATGATGCAGGAAAGCCCCTTTGCTTTAAGGTGTTTGTTTTGCACGGAGTTAAATAGCATATTATTTCATAAAGCCTTTCAGTTCTCTTGAAACACTTTTTTACCAGAAAGTAGCATAATTTAGAGTAGTATTACAGAACTTCTGAAATTTGTGAGTACTATTCCCTCTCTGTGCAGTATGAGGGGGTAGAGAAGGAAAGCCTCTGGCTGCTCCCTGGTGTGAGGCATTCCAATGATATCCTGCGAGGAACAAGCAAATCACTTTTGGTATGTTGTACAAGTTACATGTGGCCCTTGTCAGATACCCAGATGCAACAATCTGATAGAAGCTTGAATGGGGACATTTACTGCAAAGGCACAGAAAAGTAATCTTAGTTTCCTAGCTGCAGAGTTCTACAAAGTAGGTATTTTGACAGCAGTCACTATGCAATATTTCCTACAGCATTTCCTGTACTCTAGTGGTTTTGTTACAGCATGTATGGACTTCAAGTGATTTTCTTATTGAAGTGGGTGAAATTGATAATGTGTTGCTGGAAGTTAAGAGCTTTCTGAGAACCAATGCGTGACCTTTTAAGTCTTTACCATGGTGTGTACTGTCTTCCCTTTCGTGTTTTACTCAGCCTTGTTAGTGCATAGTATCTTTGATTTCTTTTCAGCCAAAGTTACGAAAACCTCAAGGAGGGAAGCAGGAGAAAAAAGTTATCCATCCATACAGCAGAAAAGCTGCACAGCTTGCAAGGGAAGTACACAAACAGGAAAAGAAAGAAAAGTAAGTTGACTGCAAAACCTCTGTACAGACCAAAGAATAATATCACAAAGGATACTTTTTGTTTATGGTAGTGGACATGGACTGTTATGCTGATATAAGATAATAGAAAAGCCTATAAAACTTAGTACTGCTGCTGGGCCATGTGAAGTGACAGGGCTGCAAGCATTGTATCAGGTTATACAAAGTATGTAGTTCTGCTGCTTGACTTCGGGTGCTGTCCTTACAAGTTAGATTTCTTGCCTTTGATAATCTGAATAGCATGATGCTGGTGATTTCACAGCTGGTGATTTCACATGAAAGTGAGTCACCTAGTTTGACTTTAAATTCAGTAAGAATCCTGCTTAGGGTCTAGCTGCTTCTGCAGAAATGCTGAGTTAATAGGAAAGAAAACCCAGAAACCTTTCTGCAGAAGACAGACTTCTGAATCAAACTGTGTAGTTAACTCCTCTTTTGTGGTTTTCTGCCGTTCCATGGCAAGTTTGTTTTTCTGCTTTTAAGTTTTATTTCCCCCTCCCACAGAGGGAAAAGACAGCTGGTGAAGACTGGCCTTTATTTTACAGTGTCTCATCTTGCTCGTTGTTATGCATAAATATGTTTATTTAGGAAGTTACTAAAACATTTGCCGTCTAAGTATAGTATAGCACTATATAAACTATATACTGCTATATAAATTGTAGGGTGTGGATGGACAGTGTAAGCTGAGCCCAAATACTCAGTTGTCTGAAGGTGTTAAACTGGAAACTCCTGGTCCAGAGACTGTGCAGTTTTATTGTTGGGATTGATGTACAACCTTATCCACAGCAGTTGCACTGTTGCTTTAACTAGAAAGGGGGCCTTTGCTACCACAGTGGGGTCATGTAGCCTCCAGCAGAGCTGCTGCAAGAATTCACAAGTAGCATGTGTTAAGGATTGGGCAGTTTCCTAATGTGCAAGTTTTCCCTGTTGCTTCATATTTTTTCTGTGCTCTCTGACTATTGATTGTATGTTTTTATTGGAGATTATTTTCCTATTGCTAAATTGACCATTTTGTCCCTTACCTCTCACCTTGTGTCATAACAGCCACTCACAGCTCTTAATCACAAAAGATGACTTAATCTTACTTGATTCTTAGTGCTTGCATTTGTGACTTCACCGTACAGAAAAACGTGCACAAGAAAACTTAGTGAGGCAGCAATACTTACTGATTATTCATTATGACATGGCACACTCAAATCTTTTAGTGACTGTCTTGTGTAGTTAGAGTTACACTGATAGCAACACCTGTGCTGATGTTTCTTCTTGGAGTGATGCTTTTTGTTGCTCTCGCAACAGCAAAAACTTGAAAGGCCTTGTTGAAGCTGAGGTAGACAATATCCTCTGCTCTCCCCTCATCCATCCAGGCAGTTGTTTCATCATAGAAGGCAATCAGGTTGGTCAAACATGACTTACCTTCAGTAAATCAATGCTGACTACTCCTGATCACCTCCTTGTCCTCCATGTGGATAGAGATGGCCTCCAGAATAAGGTGCTTTGTTGCCTTTGCAGTGATTTAGGTGGGGCTGACTGGCCAGTAGTTCCCTGGGTTCTCCTTCTTGCCCTCTTGGAAGACTGGGGTGACATTTGTTTTCTTCCAGTCCTCAGGCACCTCTCCTCATCTCCATGACCTTTCAAAGATAATTGTGAACCATCTAGCCATGGTGTCTGCCAGCTTCCTTGGCACTCATGGAGGCATCCCTCAGGGCCCATGGCTTTGTGGATGTCAGGTTTGCCTGGGTGTTCTCTAACGCAATCCTCCTTAACCAAGGGAAAGTCTTCCTTCTGATTCTTAACCCTGGTCTGCTGGGTCAGAGATTCCTGAGGGCTGCTCTTGGCAGTGAAGGCCCATGCAAAGAAGGGGTTCGGTATTTCTGCCTTCTCTGTGTCCTGTTACCAGGGTCCCTCTCAATTCAGTAAGAGGCCCACATTACCCTTAGTTTTCCTTTGGTTACTGATGTATTTGAAGAAGCCCTATCCTTGCTATTTCAATCTAGGCTGATTGTAAAAGATGTAACCTTTCATTTTGCATAGGGAAACTATTCCACCAAGAATAGTGTGTCAATTTTGACCATCCACAGCATATTTTGATAGCAAAATGATCTTGTATTTTATATCTTTATATCATATAAATAAGATTTTTACATCTTGCGCTTCTGGGGCCTAAACAGTTAACTAACGTTGTTCACAGATCTGCACTTTGTAGATCACTTTTGTTGTGGTGTTCTAAAAATACATCTGAAAATCAGTTGCATTAAAAACATCCTCCAATTGTCTGTATTCTGTTTTCTGTATTGTCTTGGTTTGAAGAGCAGTTTAATTGAAAAGACATGAATAATGTTGATTTTTTTATTTTCCATAGTGTTTTTAAGAGACTTGCTAAGGGTTCCAATTTCTTTTTAATCTCTATTGACTAAATGATCAGCTTGGTAAATTTTCAGGATTTTTTTTTAATATTGGGAATTAAATGTGTGTTAAACTTTTTATTGTAATTACTTAGCTTTCAGTTTCTGTAATACAATGCTGAGGTTTGGATTCAATTTGTATAGCTCTGAAAAAGACAAATTTCTCATGCTGTGGATGGAGGAAAACTTTCCACTCCTACACTCTCAGGAAAAAGAAATAGCTCACACCAGTTTTGTTCATCCGCATTGCTTCTGCAGGTCTGTTAAATGTTTTTAAACAATTTTCCAAATTGCTTCTATTGAATGACAGCCCTGTTCTCTGGTTGGAAGGTTAATACATCTTTTGGTGGTAAATAGGAGAAGCTGCCCTGTAATCTCTACAGAATTTACTTCCTTAGTCCCATCTAGAAATCTGGTACTTTTTTGACCATGCTTGTTATTGTGTAGAAGTTGTCTGAAGTATGAATAGGACACAAAACTGGAAACAGAATTCTCAATATGATCTCACCAGGCCTGAGTAAAGGGGATAATTTTTCTGTACAGGCTAGTGCACTTCTGCAGAATGGAAAAACTGGATCAGAGTAGTGAGTGAATGTAGGAAGTCCATAGAATTCATCTGTATGATTTTAATTAAGCTGTAGATTTCCTTACCATAAGATGCTCTAATTGTGGCTGCCTAAATTTGTGCAGTAATACTTTTTGAACATACGTACATTTGATCTGTTCATTACTATTTAATACAAAGGTATTACCTTGGGTGTAGGAAGGCCTTGAATGGTATGTTACTGGAGGATGAGAATGTCTTTTATAGAAGTATCAGTCAATGATTTTGGTTTCATGTGGTTTGTTTCTTTTTGTTTTGCTTGTTTTGGTTGTTTTTTGTTGTTATTTTTTTTCCTTTGATACTTGTCTGGAGACAGGATTCAGGACTGGAGACAGTTTAGGCTTTTATTTACTTATTAACTTTCCTATAGGATGGAGAAAAAGAAATAACTACTGTGAATGTTCCTTTTTATGTTATACAGGAAGGAAAATTGCATTAAGTTATGAGATGCATATTCCGGTATCTTTTGCCCAAACTAGATAATAAAAAAGACATTATCCACAAGGAATTTGAACACTTCAAATGCAGCACTGGGAAAAAGGAGGGAGAAATTCTGGATTAAAATGCAGAAGTCTTTAACAGCCTCCGTTGTCCGCTGTCCACTGCAAGCATTCATAACAAAATATGACAGCAGCTACAAGTTTACTGTTCAGAAACTGTGACTGCACTACAAAAGACCAATCTTAACCATAATAAGAGGAGACAGACCAATTGCTTTTAGAAAATTGACTACAATCTCAAGTCATCTTGTTCACTTGAATTACACCTTTTGCTTGCCTGCATCCTCCTTCTCTCAGTTCTCTTCAAGGTCTAATGAGCAGCAACAACTTCCAGTGTATTACTACCAGTTTATTCTCTCTTAATCTACATGTAAGTCCTTATTCCTTTAGGCAGCTTGTTTGCTCTGTTAAATAATTACATGGCTGTTCTCCTGAGACAGCAATAGCTGCTTCACTGGCAGTAGTAGAACACTGACTTTTCTACACTTCAGGAAACCAGACCATTGTGGGAAATTCATGGAACTTCTGTAGTAGTGATGAAGCAACACCAGTCGTGTTTTGCCTGCAACTGCAGAAATACCTGTCTGGTTTTGGTAGCTAAAACTAACCTAGCACTGGAATTTTTTTTCTGTCATTTTCCCCCCTGAGTCAAAATAGACCCTTTCTATTGTGCATGCATTATAAATTTCTTAGGAATCAGTGCATTTTCATTACAAATAAGCCAGTCTAAAACTGACATGCTCTGAGATATGAGAGCTAAGGAGTTTTTACAGTGGTGGGCCATGAAGTGATGCTTTCAGAGTAAGCAATAACCTTAAAATGTCTCCTGGTAGAGCTCTTTCTTTGTTTGCTTTTCCTTAGGTTTTCCCTTGTCTAACCTCCTAATCTCTCTTGGCCCACAATGCTTCTACTTGCATTGCTTGCAGTAGTGATGCTTTGTGACATACTCTTGGCAGATTCTTCATGAGGAACTGAAAAAACGTTTGGCTTTTAAAATCATTTATTTTGCTTACAGAAATAAATGAACCAAAAGAAAAAAAAAATTAAAATTTTTAATTCTTGTAGAGGGATTTTCGTACGGAAGTATCCTAAAATGCTTAACTAAGCTAACAAAAACGGACACGTGTATGGAGAATTATGAAAGGTATTTGGCAGTCTGAAAAAATGAAATACGTCTTTTAAACTATTAATTTTTATTTCTTTCTTAGTGAAAAGCCTGTCTTAGTTTTCAGAGCTGTAGGTGGCATTTGTATGTGTGGATATTATGGGGAAAAATACTGAGTTTGTAAGCTGATTTGGGAAATACTTATTCATTGTTAATATTTAGAATAAAACAGTTGAATACAATATCAGAGATAAAGATCTGCTGAAGGAACATGTAGAATTTACTTTTTAAGTACCTAGTAGACATCAAGAAAACCACTAATGGTTCTTATTAATAATCAGTGCCTAAGCAGAGGATTTCTGGGAGGTGGGTGAAGGAGAAAATTATCAAAAAACAACAGCCTGCCACAGGATTGTATCCCTGTCCTCACCCTCTCCTTCCCCTGAGCAAAAGCTATTACTCATTGTGTGGAAGGAGATGAGAGGAAGTTCTTAGACTCACCTGATTTGATTAGCCTCCCTGCTAATGCTATTGTCTTGTAGCAGTCTCTGAGGTGAGGTTTTTATGGAAAGTACAATAAGGCAACATCTGAGACTATCATTTTTTATTTCTCATACTGAAAGTAGGCGTGTGCACCAGGTTTTTCTTCCAGAAGAAAATGGTGGTTCTATACTTTGCTGCCTTGATAAATAAATGTTTTAGTGACCCTAGCAGGTGCAAATGGCAGTTTGTAGTGTTTTAAAACATAGATGCATGACATGATTCTGTTCAGGCAGCTTTTCTAGATGCCACTGTAGTTTTGTCTATGGCAAAGCTTTGCAGACAGGCTCGTCTGGCAGTGTTGCCATGCAGGGTTCCCAGCAGGAACCCTGGTGTGGAGTTCCACTGAGTGGAGTAGGTGTCCTTTTCTTGGACGCTATTACCATCCAAAGCTCCCTGCTGTAAGTCCTCTGAGGATAAAAGCCTGCTCAGCTTTTATTGAAGGCTTCTTCTACACATGCTGGGGTATCCATAGAAATAAAAATTTCTTTAATATGTTAGTGAAGTTCTTAGCAGCTCACACATGCTGTGCATTTGCTTTTACTTGGCTTTTAGACAGTCTTCAGAAGATAAAGTACTTCTTGAAAAAGCTAATCTTTATTTAAGTAATATAGGTTTGTAGACAAGTGACACAAGTATGTTTGTCTCTGGAAAGTAAGGGTTTATCTTTTGATCCCAATGTTTGTGGTAGGTGACAGACTTCTGTGAGTTACTTCAGTTAGCTCTAAAATGCTCATTAAATTTTATAGAGTAAAAGGAATTTAATAAAGGAGCACAATAGCTTTGAACTGTGATGAATTTAGCATTATTTATTCTTTGTCAATTATACCCTTTATGATTTACTTAATCCGTCACCAATTTTCTTATTTAATAATAAAAAGTCAATTTTATCAGAGGTCCTTGAATATATACACTGAATATGCATGGCTAGGATATTTTTTCCAGTGACAGATTTCATACTTACCCCAATAATGCCTTATTTTCCTTTCTGGAAACAGCAGAACATTGCAACATCCTTTGGTGTAGATCGAATCTGACACCTTGAGGACAAAAGAGCATAAGGCACAGGATTTCCTGTTAGAGAACTTCTCTTTTTTGAGAGCTCCAAATTAGGATGAAAATTAATCCCAAATAGAATTATGTATATACATCCCATAGAGTACAGCAGACCTTGCGTATCCTGCCAGAGATTGAGGTGGAGATAAAAGTACTATGAGATAAAGTTGGGGGTTTTTTTCATCTTTTTAATAAAGTTGTTAACTTTGGTTTCTTAACACATTAACTCTTACTGTTCACTAAACACAAACTTTAATTATTACAAGTTTTTAGGCAATAGAATGGTATTTTTCACATTGCATGCTTGATTTGCAAGAGTGCAGTGAAGTGAAATCTTGAAACTCATTAAATGTGCCAGAAGAATATCAGAAATACTTAAGGAAATGGTGTCAATGCAGCTCTTTGGTGAAATTCCTTTTGTTGTCCTCTGAGAAAAACGTTGCGTCCTTATTTCTTCCAAGGAACTGTTTAGCCTAATAGGTAAACTGGGCAAATTTCACATAGTAGCTTTACCAAAAAGTAGATCTTTTGGATGAAACAGAATAAGTTTTACATTGTTTGGAATTCGTCAAATATTTCTGTTTGAAATTTTACCTTGACTTTCATTGTGACTGAAAAAAATAATTTTTGGAGAATAAAATTGAGGTCATTATTTTTATGGTACTCATTCCTGGCTAACATACCTGGTTTTTCTCTGCTAGGTTGAAGACTGACAAAGCTTTGCGTTTAAGTATTATTGGTAAGCAGAAACTTCTATTACTGAGTACAGTATTCAGCTTCTTAGTAGAGAGTCTAAGTTTTATCAACTTTTTAGATGTCCAGTTAGAGTTTCTTTCTCTGTAATCTGATTCTGCAATCTTCAAATAGACTTGGTTGAAGTACTGAAATACCTGACGTCTACTTAATATATACAGGATTGAATTTGGGGCTGAGCATAGCTAATCTTTAGTCAGTGTACACAACAAAAGAGCAATATAGACCAAATGAGTGTTTTGTACATCTGTACACATATTTATTGTGTTTGGTCTCCATGCTTTCTATAATTGCTTGTAAAAGAAGATGATGTATGTAGGTTAAAAGACACATTGTGCTAGCAAGTAAATTCAAAACTTTGAGACACAACCTGGAATATTTTTCTGTTCCATGTGATTGATTCTGCACCTTTTCAATTTTATCTGTTTAAAAATGGTGATTATCAGAACTCTTACTCAGCCATTGTGTTGGCTTTTTCCCCTTTCTAAGTTTCCTTCCTAAGCAATTGATATAGTGGTATTTTAATTAATTTCCAGTAAAACAAACCTTAACGTCTTTTTTTTCCTGTAGAAGGTATAAAATAAATCTGAAATGATGTGGGAATGTTTCTGTTACAGCTACCTTCATACCTGGTACCCACAGTGTCAGAGTCTATGATGCCATTCAAAATCTTGACAAATGGGGGGTCATTTAAAAAACTTTGAGAAACTTTAATCTGTATTGATGCTACAGTGGTGGTGTAATCATTAATGTTAAGTTTATTCTTGTAGGAGAAAAACTACAGTGGTTTCAAAGTCACCTTGACCCCAGTAAAATCGAGTACACAAAGAAGGAAGCTGGCGAACTAATTGAAAAGTAAGACTGGTGTTAAAAACATGATTAAAAAGCTTGACTTGTCTTTAAAAATAATGTTCTTAAAATAAAATCTGCAAAGTGGTGATGACTCAGAGGAGGACCTTTTATATATAGCTATTAATAATATCAAGTCGTTGATTTTGTTACCACTGACATATATTGAGAGATGTATATAGTCATACTAGAATTATTCAAACAAATCATGTGTTGTAGTTTCTTTTTTTTAAATCATTGAAGTATATCCCTAGTTTTGTATTGTGTGGAGGACTCTAAATGATTTGGCCAGTAGTAATCACATGCGTTTGCTTGTTGCATTATTCCGTGACACCTGAACGCACAGATTTCATACTACTTACTCCTTTAGTCTCCAGTTTTCCTTGCTGAGAAGATTAAACACTAGTGCCCACAGGCACTAGTCAGATGGGTCTCTTTCTAGGGCAGGAACTACCAGATTTTAATCTGATGAGGAAAGGCTCAGTTATTTTTTCGCTGCTGGATATATGTGCCTGTGGCTTGTCACCATTTTTCACCTAAATAACATGGGATACATACGTATTCTTACCCAGGTGTATTATGTCAGTTTCCTTTAGAAGCTCTGACATATTTCCTACACTGTTCATGAACAGCATGTTCTACATGCTCATCAGTGCTAGTGATACTACTCTTGGGAGTTGAGTTGGAAGTTTGCAAAGAGATGTAGAACACATGCCAAAGAAGAATTTTACTTCAGAAGATACTATTGAGGTGGTGAAATCCAGTAATTAAAAGTTAGGAATTTAACTCACTCAGATTAAACACGGGTCTTCCAGAGCAAGTGAATTATAATAATGAGGGAGTTTTGTTTTATGCAAACATAGTTAAGAAAAAAAAGGCAAATAAAATAATTCTTCTGGAAGCCACATGTGATTTAATGGAAGTTCTAAATGGAGCTTCCACTTTGAAGATTAAAATACTTGTTCAAGTCTAAGAAATATCTCCAATTTAGAAAATAAATTAGAAAATAAATACAATTAGTAAAATAATTTATCAGAATAATTATGTTTTGCAATTTTTTGCGTGACTGCATCTAGCTGTAATGCATTTTATTTCTTTCAGTTATATGTGTCGATTCAATGCTGAATTGGAGCAGATTGAATTACAAAACAGTATTAAAGGCAGACAAGGAAGACAGCATGGTTCACGGGAAACTGTCATCAAGCAGACAATAGAACGTGAAAGACAACTCTATGAGGGCTATGGAATAGGTATGTAAAAGCATTAGAAAGAATTCTGTGCTCATACCTGCTCACAAGGCCAGAATCTAAGCAAACTTTCTAGGCTTTGTCCTTATTTTTCTCTTTGAAGAAATTAACTAAGTGCTAGCTGCTTATGCCTTGCCGAGTTGTTGGGGAGGAGGGGCAGGGTGAAGAAAAGGAGAAAAAAAGATGGTGGAGATCTGACTTATATATTCTACTTTTGCCTTTGTGCATCTTTGCTAGTACTGTCTTTTCAGTACAGGCATACATAACCTATTTTTGAAACTAAAGTGAGCTTTTAATGTACCTGCCTTGAATACAAATTGTGCTGAGCAGCTTGTTTGGACCTTCATTTGGCAGCTGGAACTTGGCTGAAGGCAAGCAGCAATAGTTTGGTGAAATAAGGAAGAAGGACAAAGCGACAATGAAAGTGCAAAAAGTGAAGAGTTGTTTTGAGGATTGGCAAGACAAGCAGTGAAGTGTTTGTATTTTGCTTTAACCAATAATATGCATGTCGAAGCTGAGTGATGAACTTGGCTTTAATGCTAAAGTATTATCCAGACGTAATTAGTCCTTCTAATAGTAAAAGTATGTCATGGGAGACATGAAAAATCTACATTATTCTGTCGTTAGGATACAAAGCACAGCAAAGTTTGGGTTGTGTATCATATTCCCCTGTCAGCTGTCCCAGCTGTGTCCCCTCCCAGCTCCTTGTGCACCCTCAGCCTCCTCACTGGTGGACTGGGGTCAGGAGCAGAAAGGGCTGTGCAAGCCTGGCTCAGGAATAATGAAAACATCCTGTTTTCATCAACACCATTTCCAGCACTAATCCAAAACACAGCCCCGTACTAGCTACTGTGAAGAAAATTAACTCTACCCCAGCAAAATCAGCACACTCTGATATGTATTATAAAAATAAAGAAAATTAGTGGCTTTAAAATTTGCCAGTGCAGCCTGCAGAGGCAGAGAAATTTAGAAATATGTGTATGACTTCATATGTAATCTTTGATTTCTTAGAAGGAGGGGGAAAAACGTAATAGGAAAATAGATGCTGTGATTGTCATCAAATAGCTCAATTGCAGGAAGTATTCGTTTTGGTTTTTGCTTTTAAATATTAGTTCTTTTTTTCCTTACTGCTTTGTGGAAAGCTGACAGAAAAAAGCAGTAGGGCTACAGAAAAAGATGTCAAATGCACAAGCACAACATAAAAATAATGAAGAAGCTAGAAATACTGTAGGCAAAATTTGAGGTTATTATAGAATTAGTAAGTAAAGCATTCAGAGAGCACAGTGCAACTTCACATATTAAATACACTTTCAAATCATTCATTATTTGTTATCACAGCTGCTGCAGGTTCTGCTGTCTAGGACAGTGTTCATTCAGAGAAAATAGTTGCTGCTAAGTACTATAGCAACTAAATACTGTAATTAGAGATGGGCATAAATGGAAATCAGCTGGAAACAGTGCTTTTATGCCTCTAGCTCATTATTAATCCTGGAAGCTTTAGGGAATGGAGCTTTTATAATTGACTTAGATTTGTTGGGTTTTCCTCCCCCTATTCTTGAACTCCGTTTCACTCATAATTCTTGTATGTGTGTGCATTTGCTATGAAGAGACTGCATAGTATGTATTCTTTTCATTTAGGGGAGTCTACTAAAATTTGATGCAGTATATTTATATCATAGAATCAATTAGGTTGGAAAAGACTTCCAAGATCATTAAGTCCAACCTTTGACCAAACACCACCATGTCAACTAGACCATAGCACTAAGTGCCACATCCAGTCATTTCTTGAACACTTCCTGGGCTGCTGATTCCTTGGGCAGCTCGTTCCAATGCTTAACCACTCTTTCAGTGAAAAAACATCTGTCCTGATGTCCATCATGAATCTTCCCTGGGTGTAGCTTGAGGACATTTCCTCTTGTCCTGTCAAAGATACACGTAAATGAAAACCTAATTCTTTACAAAATGTAAAAATTTGTTTACAAAAGTGGTAGACATCCTAAAATATAGTAAATTTTAGTCTTTTCTAAACAAACAGTAGCTATACATGGAACATTATCAATGAGGTTGTTGAGGTTTAGCAGCTCCTTGTCCTTACTCCTTAATATATCTACAGTAGTTTTACTGCAGTTTTCCTCCTCCTGTTTTCATTTATGTGTATTTACATTTTTTGTTTTATCTGGTGTTATATGTCTATAGCAAAGCTATTGAAAGGCAATGCTAGATATTTATTTATTTATTTGTAACCCAGAGTTAGCATGCTTTCAGTGGAAAAGCATCAAAATTACTTCATCTGAACATCATCCATTTTTGATAATTTGCTTCTAATTACCTTGCATGTTCTCTCAGATGCATAATATTAATCTTGGGGGAAAGTGGCTTTTAAAACTAAATACACTAGTTTTATTAATTAGTTCTGGAGGCTTTGCATTACAGGGAAATCAATTTAATTCAGATGAAAGCTGTATCATTTCCATGTATCTGCTAATGTAACTTCTGTAGTGTTCGTTAGCTGCTGTTTTCTGTAGTGAACATTATTGTATAACTGAATGGTTCTTTGCCTGAAGAGCACCTGCAGTTTCCTTCTTTTTAACAGGCTGTTCATTCTTCCTCAAAAGAAAGAAAAGTAAAACTATCTGAAAGGATCAGAAACATTAAAAAATGTTTACTTAAATCTTTCACTGGTGCCTTGTTGGGACTACCTAAAAACAGAGGCCAGACAAAATTAAGAGAATAAAAAGCAATTATATTTATTGAAGGGCCCTCAGGTACATTAGGGCAGACAAAGCTCACCCAGGGGCTACACCCAAAATGGACAACGGGGTCACGGGTTTCCATACTTTTATAAGTTTAGTCCATTTGCATATCGGGGGTTAATTCTCCAATTACAGCTTCAGGTAATGAAGTCACTTACCCTAAGTTTGCTCCCCCGCAACTCACTGTTGTTTACATTTCTCGGGGCCTGAGACAGTAAGGTGTCCTTGAGTTTCAGGCCGAGAGAGGAATTGTTTTGTCTGACCAAAATGGGAGAGCAGTAGCTAACACTGTATATGGAGTTTAGTTTAGTAATTAAAGAATTACAGGATTACAGATACATGAAAAATACAGAAGCTAAAATCCTAAGGCATCATCACTGCTGTTTTGCTAAAGCACATAAATTGCTGAATACTTTGTCTTAGAAAGGCCAGACAATAACCTACTCCCCTAAATACTGTCTTCATTTCTTTCCCACTAACTCCCGTGCCTTATTTCTCTCTTATATTTTTTCTATCTTTAGTTCAGAAGAACATGTTCCTGCGACTTAGCTTTTTAAAGCAAATGAAGGAGTTCACAAGGCAGCAGCAAAAACCATGACATCAGTGCATCCTAAGGAGATGTAGCTGAGTTAGACAAGAGTTATTAATCCAGCATAATTTAGAAAATCAGTTACTGTGCAGTATATAGTTTATTTTTACACAGAGTTCTGTTCTTAATCTGGCAACTCAGTAGTTTTTATTGTGTAACATATTGCAAACACACATGTAAGCGTAGCTTAAAAATTTTGCCACTGCCAAAGCAGTAAAGATGAATTCAGTGCCAAGTCCTGGTTTGTCACAGAATCTTCTCTCTTTAGAGTGCCTGCTTTCTCATGATGTTGGTGAGCCCTGGATGATAGGCTAGATAAAACTGCTAGAATACTCTCTTTGGAAAAGGTCCTGCATAACTTAAAGCCATTAAATGTTTTCCAAGGAAAAAAAAAAAGAGAAAAGCAAGTGAAAGGGCTGCATTTGAAAGTCTTGTCATTTAGTCCTGGTTTGTCTGACACGAACACTGAACTGTACGTTGAATCAGTGCTTTGATAAAAGGAACAAATACAAATCTCAGCATGGTGCCACTTCTGCCAAACTCACTGTTTACATCACTACATGCACTACTAGAGGCAAAAGGAGTAGCATTGATTGCTCCTTGTAAAATACGTGGGAGAAGGGAAGAACTTCTTCCCCTTGTGGGAGCTGGGATGTTCCAGCGTTTGGCACTGTGCAGTTCAAGGGACTAAAAGAAAGCAAGTGCAACCATGGCTTTGTTTCAAGGCTTTATTGAGAAGGATGGACCTAATGTGGCATGGATGTTTATCGAAACCAAGGAATCAGCAGACAAAAAAAGCATTAGGTAAATGTTTCTTTGCCTTGCCTTGCTCAGCTGTGAGCAGTATCACCTCATCTGTTTACCAAGAAGCAGGCTGCAGAAATCACTGTAATTGTTATCAAAACATTTTGCATATATTACTGTTCTTCAATTGGTAAATTAATAACCAAGTGTGAAAAGAATGAATAGGTTTCTGAATAGTAAGGACTGCCTGGCCACGAAGATAAATGACACAGGTATCATCATCCTACGTTTTGTAGGAGCAAAATCATCCATAATCCTGCATTGATAGCATGATCTCCTTTATCACTCTAAGACTTGAGAAAATTAATAGATGAACAAAGGCAGAACTGTTAGTTCAAGGACAATATAAAAGTTGCTGAAATGTCACAATTTTAAGAGCTAAAATAAAGGGTATTTGATGTTGCAGGGGTAGAAAACACCTGTCTTGTTGAAAAACCTGCTGGCTGTGAAATCTGTACAGTTCATAGACAGTAATGAGGTGTTTTATACTGTGGAAGGATGTCAAGGCTCCTGAGGCATAAATCTCCATAAATTAGTGGTGATGTTAAACACGGGCCGCTTGTAACACTGCAGGACCGACCAAGAAAAGAGTGACACTGAATTGAGGGAAAGCAGCTTTGGCATCCTATGTAAAAACCTGCCTAAATTTATGTTACACATCTAGTAGGAAGATTTTGGCTACTCCAGGAGGAAAAAAGCAAAATGGTGTGTCCCACAGGTCTCAATACAAAATATTTGCCTTTCTTTTTACTACCAAAGGTAATACAGATTTATCATGAGTATATGTACTTATTTCTGTTAATGGGGAAGACTGAAAACTTCCAGTCATTGAAATTATTGGTGTTTGTTTCTGTTTAACCAAGATGAACATGGACTACTGAGAGGAGACAGATGCCAACAGTCTCTATAAATGTTCTGTTGCATTTACTGCAGTATTCAAAAGGCATTTCAGTAACTATGTAATATTAGTTTCTCTGTGTTCAGTACCTTATAAATGCTATGGCCCGGCCCTGAAGGCGAGGGTAACTGAGATTCTTGTTAATAGATCCCTCGGGGCAGATTAGAGTGAAACAACACTGAATGAGTGGTGGTTTTGTATATATGTATGGCAGGTTTCTTTTACAATAATTTGGTTGTAATGGAAAGGAGGTATGTAGCCATTTTGGTTAGAGGCCATTTAGCTCATATTTCTTCCTTTGAAATGAGACTCACTTGAATAATGTAACACATCTAATAGAATTTAATTTCTTTCCTATTAGAAATCCCAGACATTATGAACAGAAAGCATCTTAAATTTTTCAGGTAAGTTTTTTTTCATTATCACTCATAATCTGTTTATGCAAAATAGTGTTTCTGAAGTTCACCTGTTGTATGTCTCTTTTCATAAAAAAAGGAACTTATGCAACACTGCCAAGGAATTTGTCATTTGAAAAAGCAGAGTAGGTATGGCATTGCTATTTTGGCATTTCTTAGCTATTACAAGCTAAACACTGGTGATAGTTATTAATTAAAATACTGAAAGATTTAGATTCAACAGTTAGAATGCCATTTCTGTAACTTAAGCAACGTTTTTTCCCAGTATCTTAGATAGTATTTTACCTAAAATGCTGACCTCAGCTGTTCACAGTAGTTTTGGTTTGTGTGTATGTACTAGTTGAAAATCTTAAATGAATTTACAACTTGCATGCAGTTAAAAGATCTGGGAGCTGTGAAACTTGCTGCTGGCTCATCTGGGCCAGCATGTTGGTATGTCCTGGTAATAGATTGAGTGAACATTTTTGCTGACAGCTCTATCAATTGAAATATTTCTCAGGAAAGAAAAAAAAAGGAATGCTTATGTTGCAGGGAATGATATCTCACTGAGTCCCAGGGATGGTATGTAGCAAGAAGACATACTTACAGGATGTTGGAATAAAGCCAGAAGTCACAAAGAAGACTACTGTATTTATAAATATGCAATTGACTTCTTGAACTGGGACATCAGATAGGAGTGTTGTTGTATTGCCTTGGTAGAGCAAAAACATATCTTGTAATTGGCAAACACTGTCTTTGCCCTTGGGAAAAATTATCCATGAAGCACACTTACTATAATCAAGAAAGCATTCTATTAAGTGAGTAGTGGGTTTAACTTACATTTAAAACAACCCTTTCTCCTTCATGCAGCCTTTGGAAATAACACACTCACCATGTGAATTAATGCTTACTAACACTTTGTGTTCTCTTGAAGTCAGTCATACAATGTGTTAAGTCCCTCGTGATTTATGGTAAATGTTATGTACATGTGATATTACATATGCAAATCAAGCATCCAGATGAAGAAACTCTTCTGACCTGCTTTTCTGTTGCTTACCAGACTGCAAGCTGAATGAGACAAACCTAAAAGCAGGTGGCGGAAAGTAATTGAGGGTACAATAAGTCTGTGGGAATAAAGTGAATAATGTATTTTTGTTTCAGAATATCACATCTGAAAGTACATATTTCTTCATAGAGAAATTATAGCTTCTGTACTGTACAAAATCAAGTGAAATATTTGGTGCTTATTCATACCACCGTGGGACAGAGGATAACTGAGAAAAGCAGCCTCACTGAGGAAATGTGACCTTCCTTTCTATTAGTAATTGGTTTTCATTACTTTTTTTTTCTCTAAGAGAATGGGATGGTGATCTGAGGAAACTGCCGAACATCAAAATGAAAAAGGTCTCAGCCAGGGATGCTGCCTGCAGTCACCCTGAGGTGACAGAGGCAGAAGAAAAAGAAGACTTGAATGAAGAAGAAGAGGTGGGGCCTGAGGAGCACCAGCTGATTCAAGAGCTGAAAGAGTGAAAGGAATTTTAAGAAATATATTTTAATTATCACTGGAAACAAAAATAAAATTTAACTATATTTCTAAAGGCTTTGTTAGTTGCTTTTTTTATTACTTGTGTAGCTATGGTAAAGAGTAAACAATATTAGTGGGTAAAGCTGTGTATTTTTGGATAAAAATTTCTTACTATAAATAAATACTTAAAATCTTACTCATGTAAGTTTATATCTTGAAATACCAACTAGTTAAGTACCTTTTTTCCCTGTCTAGATTCAGACTGGAATACTTTGTGGACAGACATCCTTACGTTTTTCTGGTAGTTGCAGTAATTGTTAAACATGAGGAACTCTTCTCTTGTACCTTCTTTTCTTTGAGAATCTGTGTCAGGATCATAGAGAGCTGGAAATGCTTCAATAAGATGCTGAGTATTTTATGTTTTGTCAAGAGAATTTGAAAGAGTTACTGTCCTCAGCAATCTGTATTGCAGAATTCAGATCAAAAGCCAATCAAAGTCCCTACAGTCCATTTTTAAATATATCTTAGTCCATATTCTTTTTCTAACCCCTCTGTTGAGAATTGAATTGAAGCTGCTCAGGACTTTTCAATAGCAGGCTTCTTTATGAAGCAACTCTTTAGATGCTTTTAAATGTGTCTTTCAGGCAAGTTCTTAGCAGATTATCACTTTAAAATCTGTAAAGTGAATAAAAATAAGAGGAAAAAAGGACAAGAGCAAAACTAGGGATAATTTCACAGCAGGCATTAAGTAGGACATCTCAGTGCATATGAGGTTGTCTGGGCACAGAAGTCACAGTTCAGCTGAACTGTTTGCACACATGGGAGTAGTCACAGCTCAGATGCCTGTAAATTATGTGGAAATAATTATTCTTGGTGGGTGATCTTTTTAATGTGTGATCCCTAGTACACTTCTGTGTGCTAAACAATCAAATCCTTGTCATAGTAAATAGTTATGTGTGTTTCCCAGATTTCTTTTACAGACATCCAGGTGTGTATTTTCGTAGCTGTGCAGCAGGAGTTACTGATGAGTGTTAAGTCTGTTAGTATATATATTACATTCTTCCCTCTTT
The DNA here is from genome assembly GCA_013397055.1 of Pachycephala philippinensis. NCBI lineage: Eukaryota > Metazoa > Chordata > Aves > Passeriformes > Pachycephala > Pachycephala philippinensis. The sequence goes on from VWZT01010236.1 coordinate 40,956, forward strand.
ACAAATAGGCTTGTGTTATGCTTTCACATTTTAGGAAACCAATCTGTTTAGGTTATACAGAATTAACAATTGTCCTCCTTAAATTAATCTAAAGAAGAGACCTGAATAAATTTTAACAGGCCTGGAGCATGGGTGGGTGATCTAATTCATCTTCAGGTGGACTGCAAGTCTTAAACCTGACTAGAGGTCTTACCCTCTGACACCAGCCATATCTCCAGGCCATCACACCACTGCTTTGTGCTTGTGTTTGAGAGATAAGTGTGCTAAAGTTCAGGGCAGGCCTTTGGTATTTTTATAGCTTTGTTAAATTGAGCCGTGTGGTGGAATTTATCTTGTTTTGATTTATGAAACTTGAGGTGTTAAACTGTGGCAGAAACTCAGCCAGGGTAATTGGATTGAACTAAAGTTAGGTATGTGGTTGTTTCAGTGCTTTGACACATTTTGCCTTTTGGAAGTTCATTTTGAAATTTTGCTTGTATACAAAGTCTGATGTTTGAAATTCCAAGTAGAAACATTGAGTCACTTTCCCATGACATTCTGTAAAATACGGAAGGAAAATGAGCAGATAACTCAATAACTGGAAGGTGTCATAGTAATTACAGTATATTAGGCTGACATCCTGGTGAATGCTTCAAAAAGATTGTCATGCAGAGTTATGAAGAATGATATGTTCTATATTCCCTGAAACAATCCAGTAATAAGATGTTATGAAAATCTGGTTAATGTGATAGTCAAATATTTGAAATTATGTCTTTTTTAACATTTCTCATTCAGACTACAAGAACATGTTTATAGATGAGACTTTTTTGACTTTGTGGATTTTCTACCTTGAAGTCCATATATTCATTCCTTGTTTAGCTGGCTTTTAAACTGTCTTGTTAACCTACTGCACAAGTAATGAAAAGAGAAGAGTGTCTGCATGTGAACTTTTTACATTGATTATCAGAAAAAATCATATGTAGCTGTCAGGTATTCATATTTGACTTGAAAATAATCTAGGCTTAAACTGATGATGTGCGAGACCAATTTATCAGATGAGCTGTTGCAGAATATTAATGTGGCAGTGGGAAAGAACAAAAACCCCCAAAGTCATGTATTTATTTATTTATTTATAATTTCTGTGCTGAGAGTTTTTTGTCCTGACAGGCCTGGAGCGGGGAGGATGTAGAGAGAGTTTTTTGCCTCACATGTGTTACTGACATGAGCTGCTGGAATCTCTTCAATTAATTTCATAATCCAATCATGCTTTAAAGCCAGCTATTAGAGTTTTGTACGTTGATCAGTTTCTTCCCTACAGGTGAAAAAAAGACGAATGCTCTCGGGAGTTCTGAATTGTTACTCTGTTTCTTTAAAATCTAGAAAGTAGAGGCTGGTAACAGTGGGAATGGGAAATAGTTACGTGATGTTCTCTCTTCTTACAAAATTGCTGTGGGGAATACCTTGAAATTCTGTTCTTTTGGAGCTAAGGATTTCAGATTTTAATGCTGAATTCTCTGTTATAATTCTCTGTAATTTACAGGTCTTTTTTTTTATCTGGTAAAGGATTAATTTTAGAGAAGATTTCTTCATTCTAACTTGTCAGGTACTGTTTTGCAATGTTCCTGTGGTTTTTTTTAGTTTTCAGCTCAAAGCTGTAATAGTTAAAATTCATGTTTCTTTAATTATCGGGGCTCATATTAAATATACAAAATTTCAAACAAAAAAGTAATATTTTTACACATAAAGCCACTTTCATATAAGAACTTCGGGGTTTTTTAGTGTACTTTCCAATTCATTGCAGTGTTCTTACTAAGTTATACTTCTAGTTCAGGCAGCCTTGGAGTAGAGCTAAGACTTCTCTAAAGAACTGGCTGAATTACATTCAAACTTTCAGTAGCAGCTGAATTGTTAGTTGCGAAACATACCCTATTGATGGTCTCAGCTGGAAAGAACCAGCTGACTATAAGTCCAGTAGAAATAATTACTTTTTTTCTTTCATGTAAACAAAGCAAATGTGATTTAAGAAAAAACAAACCCAAGCAGAAGATGCTGACATTCTGAAAGCTGGTTGTATGCAGGAAATGTAAATTAATTTACAATTCTTTAGTATTGGAAACGAATTAAGCCATTCCTAAGGGAATATACTTATAGAGTGTCATGATTTTTTGTTTGTTGGTTTGTCTTCCACTGCAATAGCATATTTACTCATCTCTGTGATGACACTGCCATATGTGAGGACAGAGTCTGGGATCAAAAATGTGTATATTGGAGTTTAGCTTTTTTTAAAACTGGTGTTTGCTAGCCACCTGGCAGATAGGAAAGGGTAGTAAAAAAAAAATATTTTTTTTTCTCATCAGAAAATGTTCTCTGCTTAAGGAACCTTCCAGATTTCTAGTAAAGGGCAGTAAAATGCTTGCAGTACAGAATTATGTCAAGTTGGCTTGTTTGGTCAGTCTCAGCATGATACAATGCATGCATAATCTATCTGTCCTCTAGCTCTTTCAAAGAGTAAAAATTCATTATAATTGGTTTCCAGACTTCCCCAAAAGAAGTGTTTCATGAAGGTAAGAGACTAATGTGGTGTTGTGATTTATGCACTGCAGTTTAAGCTGTTTTCTTAAAAACAGCTGGCAAGGTCCTGTGAGAGTTCCCATAATGAAACTGACAATAAGCTGATGGTGACACACGTACCATAGTGGTCCTGTAATCATCTTCCCTAAGCCATGACTGCTTGATTGCAAATACTGTCCAATTTTATTAAAACGGAGGGTTTAATATGTAACTAGTTACTGTTACAAAGGAAAAAGAAAACTACTCAAGTTATTAGACTAAAATGACAGCATAACTCCAAAAACGGAAGCATTTTCTAAATAAAAATGGAAGCATCCTAGAAATGCCAGCTCTTACTCAAGTGCACACAATTAACCAAGGCAGTACTGTGCTGATTTGAAAACTGATAAAGTGATGATGCCCACTGCTAAGATACAAAGTGCTCAAAAAATCTTACCCCTGCTTTTAAATGAAATATTCTTTTTCCCCAGCTCTCAAAATTTGGTAGCAAATCTAGAGGTAAAGTGGCACTTGAAGATTCATTAAAGCCTTCACCTGAATTTCTAGACTGATTTGTTCTTTTGACTGTATATTCGGGGCTCATATAAGTAGCAGTCTTTCTTCTGTGAGCCATTAATGCTTGGGTTTGTTCTTTTCTGAGTTTAGTATGACCCCATCTAAATCTTGCTACTTTGCTTTTCACTTCTGTGCGGTTTGTGAGCCATTATTAAAGTTTGTTGATCATGTTGTTCACCATGTTCCCAGGCATGTGCATACACAGATGTAATGATCCATGTTTCATTATAGAAGTATTTCCTCAAATTATTAGTAATTTACTTAACACACTTAAAAATTACTGTGACCTTTCTTCTTTGGTTTTTATTTGGAACAGTGCTGATTACTGTATTTCTATATCTATTACCTTTTATGTGTTGAAAAAAAGGAAGTCCTGTGATTCAGTTAGTACCAGTTATAGGTATTTGCAAGCAGTAAAAGGGCAAATTTGTCCCAGGGCCCACATTCTTCAGCAGACTGGAATCATTCTGTTCTCAATCAAGGTTATTTTCTGAGCTCTGTGTCATAGGTAGTGGAAATGTGGTACAACAGTCAGTATTTTTGGCAAGTTCTTTGACAATTTCTTTGACTTCAAGGAAAGCTCATGCAGAACAGCCTTAATATTTTATTGGCTGGGATGTGTGTATACAGACATCAAGCAAAACAGAAACATGTTTCATGTTCTAATGGTACCCTTCATCAAGAGATTCAAACTCTTGTGTGCAAAGAAAAAAGGCATAGGGGCCCATACCTCTACTCTCTTAATTCTGAAACCAGATTTGGCTCCACTTTTCCATATGCTAATAAATGGAAATTAATATATCTTTATTACTATAACTTCTTTCTGTATTATATCTTGCAGGGATTTGTGAATTCATTTTGATTTACATAGTGAGCTTTAAGAAAATGAAGGTTAGCCTTGGATGTAGGGAATGAAATTAGTTAGAACACTACTTCTGTGTTTTGAACATACATTCTTACCAATCATCAGCCATATGATGACTTATTCCAGCTAGAATTGTGGTATTTTGAAACTTAGCCCACTCTCTCCCCAGCTGACCATCTAGGAGAAAGATATGGGGTAGGTGGATCTGTAGAAAACTAAATTTGGACCTTGGTTGGAACAGTCTGTTTTAGTCAAGGTAAGATATTTTCTTTGGTTTTTCACTTCACAAAATGTACAGGCTTTTTTATAATGCAAACATGTAATATTCCTTTTCTTTAAAAAAAAAAAATGTCCTTAAGGTTTTGAAAAAGGAGAAAACCTCACCAGTCAAAGTATAAAATAATACAAAAAGGAACAGGATCCATGCTGACAGTCTGAGCTGGGATTAGCTTTAAAGTATTTAACTGTCCAGTCCATATTTAAAGCTTTTATGTGTTGGACATTACAAAATCACTGTAACAAACAGTTTGTTCCAAGGCACAGCTTGTGTCCTCTTGCCCTCCTGGAGCTGAAACCCAGTACTGGTTGTCCATTATTCTATGGATGTAAAACCAGTTGCTTTCTACACTTCTTTATAGGGTTGAAGCCTGCAAGTTAAGTAATTATAATTCTTTTCGAGTTTTTTTAACTCGTAGTACATTTTCCTGAGTATTCTGCCAAGGTGGGGTACCCAAAAGTAGCCCCTTGCAGCTTAGCAGGTTATCAGTATTAAGTAAGTGGCAGAATAAATATATTGTTCACCTTTCTTGCAAGAGTGTGGTGTTGCCAATTCATGTTCAGCATGTGATGCTCTATGTAACAAGGTGACAAATGTAGAATACTACAGTACTTTGAGTAATTTGTTTAATACAAATACATTTTTTCACAACATTAAGCAGATACATTACTTTTGTTTCCCTTACCTTCTGTCTTCCAGTACACATTCACCCACAAAAACATACACTTTTTCTTTTGCAAAAGAGAGGGAGTTAAACAAATAACACAAACTTGTAGTTCCAAATATTATACACAGTAAAATATTTTCATCAGAGTGTAAGTTTCATTGCATTATTGGAAATTATAAACTGTTTGTTCTGGATATGGGGAATTACTGGTTTTTCTACACAACAAAAATAAACACTACCTTCAGATAGAGCAGTGTGTGAATGGCACAGTTGGACTAGTCAAGAATCTTTGTAATGCTACTGATAGTCAAAAGTGGTATATTTATGCCAGTTTGAAATAAACTTTATAATGCTTGTAACTTAAAAACAGGAGAAGAAATGTGCATGTTCACAGGAGTGAATACAGGAGTATCTTGTTTAAACATCCTGATCTGACCTGACACCAAATTACTTTTACCTACCTTTATTAAAACTTTGTTTAAACAAGAATGCAGATTAAGCTGTTCTGGCTAATGGCAGCTCAGAGCCAGGTTCTGCCCTTGTGGGTTTTAGCCAGGCCAAATTCCACTGTCAGCATATTTGCCAGAGCTGCACTGTGGCTACACAGGAGTTTGATACAGTTCTTTATTTGAGATGGCATCTTCATTAAAAAGTCTTTAGACTTTATCTTATAACCTTCAGTACACTGTTTTGTTTAGGTTTTTTTTCAGGATAGAATACTGTGGTTAATAAATTAATACAGAAAACTGTACTTTGTGTAAGAATGAAAAAGTGTTGGTTGATAAGGATCTGTCTAGTTTCTCTATTTGTGTACTTTCCTTATTACTGAAGACCAGAATCCAAGGCATGGTGGTATGAATAGCTGCTTGCCCTCTTGAAGAGGTTGTACCCTGCTTCAGAAACAAATTCCAATCCTGCATTAAATCCCTGAAAGCTCTAGAAAATCCAGTGCACCTAAGAAGAGAAACGGATGCATGGACTAACACTGTAATGCTTTAAAAGGTTAAAGGCTGCTTCAAGCCAGCTGAAATCTCTCTTGCTGGTGACTTGTCTCATTGTCCATCTCAGCAGACAGTGTCCCATTTTGCTCCTTTTCCTGCTGTCCACATTAAATATTTCCAAGGGAGAGGAGGAATTTCAACTGAAGTCTTTCTCCTTACTTTAATTAACTGTAAACTCGGTTGCATATATGGTTGAGTGCCAGAACAGTGTTTGAAGGCATTAGTATAAAATCTTGCACGTTGTCTTTTCTGTTGCTGACTCTTCAGTGTATTTTTAAAAAAAGGTAAAATCTTGTTGGATGCTACAGTTCTGCTTTCAGAATCTTCAGGTATTTTCTTCTTTGAGGTGAATTTTGTACTTATTCAAGAAAAAAACCCCAATTGAATTAGTCTCCAGTAAACTGACAAAAGAGGATATAAAGTACTTTCAATGGGGTCATGATGCTACAGCAGTCAAAGAAGAAGCTGGCTAAAGAAGCAGGGTTATTTTCACTTAGTAAGAAACTATTATTTCAGAAAGCTCTTAATTATCCTTCATAATAATGTTCCTTGTCAGTAAATTTTGCTGATTCCTCAGGTTTATTGTAAACATCCTTCCAAACATTCAGATGCAGTTAGTAATTTTAAGTGTCTAACTTCAGATATCATGAGATTTACCTTTCAACAAGCAGCTTTTTGAAAACCATGCCATTGCAGACTATCTTAAGCATGTGCAGTTGCAAGACATTCCTTAGTCATGTCATCATGCTCTGAAGACCTTGTGAAGTCTCCTCCACAATTTTAAATGGAGAAATTATTTGGTTTCTCTTGTATGTAATTTCAAATAAGAAGCTGCTATGATTGGAAGTTGCAGGTGTATAGTTGGGAAATTATTTTATATAAAAAGTGCGTGCCATTACATGAAGAAACTTCAACATTAATCCAACTCACCTGGAGTAACTTACAGCAAATATTGATGTGTATTAGGGACCCATTCAAGCACCAAGATTTTGTGTCCTGTCTAGCCAGATAACAATCACTTAGTCACAGCCAAATTACAAGAGCAATTCCAATACAAAAGAATATACTGATCTGATTAAAGACACATTTCTTGCTAACACTGCTACTTCTAGTATTCCCTGAGCCTTAAGCCAGTAAACATTCACAAAGGAATACCTAATATATAAACTCCAATACATCTTAGGCCCAGCAGCCTGGATATTTGCAAGAATGGGATGAATCTGTTATTTCACTGTAAATATGTGAGTGTATAAAGAGAAAATTTACTAGTAGAAACTTCAAGGCTTCTGTAGAATTCTAGTTTACTTGTAATTGTGGCAGGTACCCCTCCTTTAAGTGAATCTCTACTCTCGTGTCCTCATTACTCTGGTTCTTTATTTGCTTTTTTGCTTTTCCTCCTTTACTAAATACAAGATTAAAAAAAGAACTTTCAACTTTTTTTTAAAATATATGTTATGTTCAGGCCCCAGACTTGTCCACACCAGTACATAACTACTCCAAGTCAATACTTGCTCTTGTGTCCTTGTAGTAAACACCACAGTTCTGCAAAGTGAATCAAAAATTGGTTATTTATATATAATTCACCCTGTTGGACACAGTATTAAATCTACATTCATTTATCTATTGCACCTTTTAATGCTATTCACACTTCATTTTTATATGCCGTGCTCAAAATACGAAGTTAACAACTGAACTGTTGATTCTCTAACACCTTAAGTTTACCTGTATAGAAGGAAACCATTGATTTGTTTTTTTTCAGTCAGGAAGATAAAAACTAACATCTTAGAACAAGGAGATTAAAACTAATGTTTTCTTAAGATATGTAGGTAGGTATGCTCTCTTACATCTACCTTTCTGTATCATGAATTGTAAAAAAATAAAACCAAAAATAGCTTCCATCTTCACTATGTGTCATCCTTTTCCAGAGCTTTGATAATAGACAATTTCCTTTTGTGTGATTCTGCAGTAAACTGCTTTTTTTTCATTTACAATTCTGCCTTAATACTTTGTGTATCCAATTGATGTCTAATTCACTCCTACAAAGTAAAAGAAACAGTGGAGCTGCTCTTCTAAATGCATGTCTACATACTCTCTCCTCCCTGTACTTACTTCACTGACATTTAAAAAAAACTGTCTGTAGCTTATGGAGACATGAGTTTATACTGGTTGGAACTGCTTACTTTTCAAAAATTCAGCCATAGTTTAAAACAACTGGTTCAAATATCCATAGCTGACAGAGCTTCCCAAACATTCAGGGTCCACTTCAGTCACATGAAGGTGTTACTGTAGGAGGCTCAGAGAGTGGGTGCTGTAATACAGCTCTCTGTATCTTGATTCTGTTAATGCATATAACTGAATTGGTACCCTTTGAAGCGTATCTTTGAAAAGGTAAATAGCAAATGCAACTTTTAGTAGTAAACAGATGAAAGGTTTTGTGTCTTCTGTAAACAAAATTATTGTATCAGTTCTGTTTTCTACTTTCCCAGCCAGCCCAGTTAGGGTGAAAAAAAAAAAAAAAAGTACATTGTCACTCTGGTTTGGCATTGTCTGTTAAACCTGTTCTCTATTGCACTTTCTACACTTCCACTACACTTGCTGACTAGTTGCGAAACTACATCACGAACGGTCACATTCCATACAGTAACAAGATGCTTTGCTGGATCCATTTTCCTTGTATGGTTTTGGTTTTTTGTATGGGGTATTTTTTTGTTGTTTAGTTGGGGTTTTTCTTAACCGAAAAAATGCACAGTCATTTCTACTTTCGTGTAGCATTTGTAGTGTAGCAAACACTACGGCTTACTCTGCGAGGAGGAAGCGACGCTGTCCGTGTCAAACTGGCATGACCTCCGATGTCGCTTCTTCCGCCACCGGCTGAGAGTTTGTACCTGTCTGTGCTACTGGCACCACCACCGCCTCCTTCACCTCCGTGCGCTGAGTGCACGGAGAGTTTTTCTCCTCCAGTTTTTTGATGGTGTCTGGGCAGTTCTGAACAAAGATCACTCTGTTGTAGGCTTTCAACCTGCGCCACAGCTGGACGTAAACCTTACACTGCACATACATGAAGACCAGGCCTCCTGTGAATCCAATGGCCACCACAACGAGTTTTGTCCAAAATGGCCATTCAAGGACACCTTCAAAATAGAAAGTTTGTGTTATATATTGAATATCAAGCACTGAGTTTCAGTAGCACATATTGAAAAGAAGCCACTTGCTAAGAATGCCCAGGTATGGACACTCTATTGGGGCAGTTGTGGCTCTAGAAAACAGACAAGGTTTCCCATTCCATAGGCTGGCCAAGAAACTGCCTATGGAACAGGAAACTGCTTCCCACTTCCAACTGATTTTACCACCATTTGGTCAAATAAGAAATTCAACACTGCTCTCAAAAGCTTTCCTTCAGGGTTTCCTCCACCTTTTAACATTAAAGATAGGCTGCTGCTGCTTCTGTGGTAATACAGGAAGCATCTTTTTTATTAACTGGAATGGGACAGAGATTTTTGTATCTTTCATATTTTCCAGGATTGCCAAATTTTCAGACTTGAGCTTTTTTAGGAGAGAGAAAGCTCAGTTGAACCTAGACCTGTTTCTTCAACCAGAATAAATTTATTTGAAACTTGATTGCCTACCACTGGTGCCATATAAATTCTAGAATATTTTCAATATATTTTAAACTGGCTTTTCTATAAACGAGTTTAAGGTTTAGCAATTAAAAGGTTTGCATCAGAAAGAAACCTCCAACCCTTTAAATACTTTGAGATACCCATTTAAAAATGGGATTTTTAAACTGAGAATATTGACAAACAGTACTAGTATTATTCAGGGCTTTCAATTTTTCTCCTCAAAATATGTTTATAAAGTGATTTTTCTCCAGTGCTTACTGTCTTTGTCTTGGCAATTACCATTTAAAGAGAGAAAATGGAGAAGAAAATAAACTACATACATGTCCTTCTTACTCCCCCCAAACACACATTCACTTCTGTAAAAGTACTCTCCCCTGCCACAAGCAAATTTTGGGGCAAAAGCATCCTCTGTACAAACACTTACTTTTGCATGTTGTAAGTAGCTCCAGGGCATCTCTTTGTCCATTTTTTAGTATAAAGAATCAGCCGTTACATTTGGCAAATACTGAATGCTATACAAATCATAAATACTTTTTGAGCCTACCAGGAATCATTAACGTGATTCTTTTGCATTGTGTGTAACAACAAAAATCCCTGTTAGCTGTTTTGTTATGTAAATTCAGCTAATCTACAGAAATAGCTTGCCCCTTGTAATGAGTAGGGTGATGTAGATGTACTGATAAATAGAAGTTCAAAGCCATTCCTAGTCCTGTCCTCCGGGCCAAGTTTTTGAGACGAAAAACAAGGTTACCCATTTTGAAAGAACGCAAAACAGGACTTTGTAGTGTGTATTCCTCTGTGACTTACTAAGGCTTGTTGCTTATTTTCCTCTCTGCCGCAAGAAAGGCAAGCATCAGGAGTATCATCAAATATTTATCTAACTAGCAAGGCACAAAGCCCCACCTGTTTTGTTTTCCATGTTAACTTCAAAATATAACACAAAGCTAGAGACCTTTGTTCCTCTAGGGTGCTTAAATTCAATTCAGATCAAAACCCAAAAGCTTTTTATGATCATGATCACATTTAAGACTAAATTTAAGACCAAATAAACTTAGATTTGAAGTGGAAAACAGTAGTTCAATTTCAGATATATTTTCCACATATGCTAAGTGTGGCTCCTACTTACATTAAGCACGCATTTTACACATGTCCAGTTGGATTTTCAGTATCTCCGCAGATGGAGACTCCGTGACTTCTCTGTTCCAGTGCTTAACCAATAAATTCAGGTGGAACATGGACATTCACAGTGAAATTCTCTTTGAAAGGACACAGGAATGGCTTTCCATGCTACTCAAGTCCCACATGAAGGACTAACACAACTGGAAAACTGTCTCTTGGAAGTTGGTATTAGGAAGCTTGTTAATGAAGCTCTATCATACTTAACTTCCTATCAAGGTTCAAGTGAGAATATAAATAAATTACTATTTTAAGGACCTGAACTTGCACTGAGCTGTTTGAACTAGACTCATCTTTTTACCTGAGCTTTAGAACTACCTAGATAATGGGAGATTAACCCAGGAAGAACTGGCAGGCTAGTTAAGCTGTTGTAATGACTACAAGAAGTAGGGTTCTCTCTGCAGGGGCATAAGATTTTCATACTGACGCATTCAGAACTTCTGCATTAACGTCTTTTGTGTAGCCATGTGAGCTGTTTTTTAAGAACAGAACGTGACTGGTTACAGAGGTACCTTTCAAAGCCAGCCATTGCACTGTCAACAGCAGCAAGGAAGGTAAAAGATACTTACCGTTATCATTGCCTTGTTTAATTTCTTCAGCGGTTCTATCAATTAAAACATACAATGACCAAACAACACAGGTAATTGCAATTATATGGAATGTGACTGAACACACAATTTTTCTCCTCTCACTTGTTGTCATCTGTAGTTTCTCCCACTGAAATTAAAAAAAAAAAAGAAATTAAAAAAATCTGACTTGTAAAATTTTACGTTAAACTGATTAGGCCATTGTGGCTCTTCCTACCAAAAACACAAGCAGTAATAAAATTAATAAAACCTTTGGTTTTGGTAATACACAGTACAGGAGTGTGTTCATTGTCCCTGTAAAATTGACAATGATCTCATTTTCACAGATTCAGAGGAATGAAGAGCTCTGTTCTGTTTGTGTTTGCTTGTGAATGATATCTTAAGTAATTTCATTACAGTACAGCCATTACATGTTCATGGACAGGTAAAAAGATGAATATTTACTTTAAATTTGCGTTTCTGGTGGTGAGAGAAGAAAAAGCCCAAACACTAGTTTGTAATATGTATTAAAATGAGGGGAATGCAGTTATGTAACAGTCTTCCCATGAAATAAAAGCACAGGAAATGCAACCGCATTGAGGATTAAATTCAATAAACTTGAAAAGATGATTACATGGAAATGATCATATATGATAGCAGCCAAATAGCCTCAGTAATGCAAGGAGGATCTTCCAGGCACGTGTTTGTGAACTATGGTGCTAAGTCCTGGCTTAAGTTACGGCTATTTTAAGATAAAATAGGCTACTCTCTGCAAGTGAACAATGCAGCCCTTGAGGTGATTTTTTTAAATCTCACTTGTGACACAGTTTTCCAGCACTTCTTCGAAACAGAACCCTTCTCTCCTAAAGCGTTTGCCTTTGAAAACAGATGAAAGAATAGGGCACTTAAAAGCTAAATGCTTCAATTCCAATGGATAACCTTGGAGTCAGTCACTGGCATCTGAGGAAGGAAAGCAGTGCAAAGCATGAGACGCGAGTGCCACCTCCCTGTGGCCCTGCAAACACCGACTGAGCTGCACTCAGCTCAGTGCCACAACACTGCTGCCAGCTGCTACAGCTGGGACAGCAACCCCAGCCACTGCAGAGCACTGCTGTGCTGTACATTCACTGCCAAGCTGTGAATTTGGCTTGCTTTTTCTTGTTTAGTTTTCTGGATTGTTTTGGTTTTGTTACCTGTTTTCATTTTTTGGGATTTTTTTAAAATTTTGTTTCCGGGAAATAACAAATCTCTCTAAATTCCTTAAGGCGAGGGCTGGAGATGCCATCCAAGCTAGATGTTTAGCCTTTAACCTGAACCAACATGGCCATTCTACTCTGAACAGTCTTTGCTGTCACGTTACATTTTGAAGGAGCACAGCTGCAGAAAAATGTGAGGAGGGTCAGTGTCATGTCACCAAGAGGAATAACTCACAGAAATACTTCTTCCTGCTTGTAGAGCAGGATGTACCAGGCCAAACAAATTTCAGTCTTTAATGGCTGTTAAAGCTTGCATGTTTCAGAGCTGTTGCCTCAAAACACAACCTCTAGAACATTTTCTAGCCCTTACAAAATTCTATGAATCACAGAATATTTTGGGTTGGAAGGGACCTTAAGGGTCATCCAGTCCAAACCCCCTGCAATGAGCAGGCACATCTTCAATTAGACCGGCTTGCTCAGAGCCCTGTCCAACCTGTA
>VWZT01010236.1:53947-171299 GCA_013397055.1 Pachycephala philippinensis
AAAAAAAAGTTCTTTCTAATTTTGTTTATGTCTTATTTTTTTTTTTTTTTTTTTTTTTTTTTAAATCATTAACCCTTGTCCTACTGTAACAAGCCCTGCTAAAAATTTGCTCCACCTTTCTTACAGGCCCTGTTTAGGTACTAGAACGCTGCAATAACGTCTCAGAGCCTTCTTTTCTCCAGGCTAAACAACCCCAACTGTCCCAGCTTTTCCTCATAGGAGAGGTGCTCCAGCCCTCTTATCATTTTTTGTGGTCTCTTCTGGACTTACTCCACCATGTGCTGTGTGGGCACCCCAGAGCTGGATGCAGCAGTCCTAGTGGGGTCTCTCGAGAATCATTTCCCCTGAACTGCTGATCATGCTTCATGAACACAAAGCAAAAATAACTGCTCAGAAAGATGTAAATATTTCCTGAGTAATATACAGAGTCAGCGCCATCAGTTTATTTATTAGCTGAGGCCTCATTTCAGTTTCTGATACATCCGCTTTGGAGTGAAAACTAAGCTTGCTGGGTTTTGTATAGCAGTCTGAAAAAATGGGAGATTTTTAAAAAGTATTAACTTTTTTTTCAAGTAGTAAAACTCCAAAACTTTATATTCATTGCAGTCCATGTAGATAATATTCAGTGGTCAGACCAGATGGTATGTGGCATTATCACAGTCTTACGTCATTACAGTCACCAAGTTACATAGCCTTTGACCTGGAGACTTTCATCCTTTTTTGCAGTGAAAATTCAATTCAAGTCTTGTAACAGACTTTCTTTCCAAAGAAAGAAACCGTGTCTTTGTCCAGATGGAAGAAAGGGTTTTACCTTAACTATTCACTTACCTGTGGATCGCTTGTGAGAGATCTACATAGAACATAAAAAAGAATGATTTGTTCTTAAAAGGAGTTTGTCATCTCAACTTTGATGCTACACCATTTGGTCTGTTGGAGAGAAGACTCTCTGCAAAATTGTCATTGTCATGTATATGTGCAGTCTCATTATAGCTATTTTACTCTCTAACATACTCAAAATCCTTAGTGTTGATCTGAATGCCCAGTCAAAGGCGAATGCTGGTCCCATTAGTCTAAATGTAAACATTCTGTAGGTGGAAAAAACCCAGACAAAATCAAGCCATCAATAGGCAGGACAGGTAAATAAAGGTACAAGCTCACAGAATTCTGCTGAGATTTACAAGAAAGGTATCTCAGGAGAGGGAGCCAGCAGAAATTGGCTAAAGCAGACCTTTTTGCTAACATCCTGTGATGAAATCCAGCCAGAAAGCAAGCCAAGGCCGACTGGACTCTGCTTCCTCTACCTGACCCCTTTTCTTCTCCCACAAGACAGCCTGCCTTGCCTTGCCTGCCTGTCTGTCTCTTCCATCCATGCACACATTACCACACCAGACAGAAGGTGGCTGCCAGGACAAGGGAGAAGTCACCAGGGCACAGGTGATTATGGGACTGGAAGACTGTGCAGAATATCGTGTACTCTCAGTCTGTATGGGTATGAAAAAAGGCCTCAGGCTGGGAATTTCTTTAGCCCTCACAGTACTTTGTGAAGATCCTTTTTCTCATGTGAAGAATTTTAAAACAATGTTATAGTTTTGTAAATCTCTGCACCTGCACCTACTTCTCAAGGACTGTTGTGGCTTCAATCAGAAAAACATCTAGAAACGGATGTCTCAGAACTGGACCAATCACCCCAAGGGGTGGGTGTCCAAGTGACCAATCATTTTATGCCATTCAACACACTTTCGCATATTAACGTATAAAAGTTGTTCAATCCTCCATTAAATCTCTCTTACTTCAAACAAATTCATGGTAGCCTGGACTTTGTCAGCTCTACCTCCTTGGAAGCAACAGCGACAAGTTTGGGATTCAAGAAAGGAATAAGGTCCAAGGAGAGACTCCATCTCTCACGGACAGATACCTGGGAGCATTTTACAGCTCTTAGTGTGCCCCAAAGCTGCTCTTCTGTTTTGCCGTGCCCTGCTGCAGTCCCAATTCTCTCAGCTTTGGTGATTGTGGGCTGAACTCAGAAGGGAAAATTCAATTAAACTTTGTGCTGTACTTCTGGTGATCCCAGTTGTAGCTGACATAGCTTCCCCATCCTACTCAAGTATTTTAGAGTGGCTGAACAGAGAGTACTTTGTGACTACTCTCACTCTGTACTAGATGAGTGATGTTAGCAGATGAGCCAGCAATTTATGTTGTCCTGCAGCAGAAAAGTGCAATTCCCTATTTTACATTTTTTGCAATAGGCTTAAATCAAAAAAAAGCCTGTTAGTTTTAGCACAGACTTGCTTAGACAAAAGCACAGTTATGTGAAATGAAAAACGGCTTAAAAATTCATAACAAAGGATGAGACAGCAATATACTGAGCAATGAAAGCATCAGCCCCTTTTACTTATGCTTTATAGTCCAGGACTTGATACAGCCTAAAGTTGTGTGGCAAGTTTGGCAGGTGCTACCTTTCATGTCATACAGTGCATTAATGCCTCCTTAACCACTGATAAATTCATCTCTGCTGTGTTTTGAAGCTCCTGCAGTTTTCACAGCTTTCCACATTCATAATAGCAAGATAAAAATAAATTGTGTCATGTTTTATTATCTCGATCAGTGATCTCCAAGAAAAATGTCATCAGGTTGATGACACTGTGACATGCCATGGATAGCATATCAGATGCCACCAAGAACAGAAAATAGCATAAAATTAAGTACACAGATGCAATTTTCCTTGGAAACTTAGATGTTAATACTCCTAAGGTTCTCTAGAGACTAACGAGAGAAAGAAATGGAAGACTAACAGCCAGAGGAGACATTTATAATGAGTTGCAAATTATTGAGTCACTAAATTCATAGAAAAACTGTAGCTTTTGCCCAGCCCCCTGCGAAGCACCCCTTCACTGTTGTACATCCAATTGTCACACCCACAGATTCTGTAATCCTGGCAGCAATACAGACACAGACTGGAAATCATCACAGATGCAGATGGTTTAATGTGCAAGCAACTGCATGAATATCATAATGCTTCACACAACAGGTGTGCTTGAACACTTTATAACATCTAACCAGAACCAAAAAACCTTTTACACAAGTCACCAAACAAATCCAAAGGGTAACAATATGTGCCCCCAGCAGAAAGCTTGGAATATCCCCAGCCCCCTTTTTATTTTCTGAATAAGCTTTCCGAACATGTTGCTTGCACTGTGCTCTGAAAACCACTGGAGGGTGGTAGGAGACTGCCTGACTCACAGGTTCCTACTCAGAAGCCAGAACGGAAAGAAGTTGAATTGTGAATGTGATCAGAAATACTCGTCCCACCCCAACTACTACTTACAGCTGCTTCTAAAACACAACGTGCACCTCAGTCGGAATTCCTATGCTTTACTGCCAGAGAAATTTGGAATAAACTCCAAAGTGGCAGCTGTAAAACTGTACTCTGTTCTAGGTTTCTACCTCGTGTTTTGCTTTTGTTTCTTAAAGATTATTTCACTCAGAAACTTCAAAAGAATGGTTACTGATTTCAAATCCCACTTTTGTAATTACAAAGTGTAGTCATGAGTCTTCTGGGGAAACAAAAAAAAGTAAAAAAAGAAAAAAAAAACCTAATAACATACAGGGAACTTTAAATCATGTGTAGCCAACCACTTCCCTTTCCTGTAACATAGTTTGAGAAAATCTCTCATATTTATTTTAAAGGACAAAAATCTGCCTCCCCGCGTGTCACTTCTAATAAAAGCTTGATTAATCAATATGCAACAAATAATTATGGATATTTTGTTTAGTATCTTCTGGAAACACTCCTTCTGAGTGTGGGGACGCTGCTTCATAGCCTACATTCCAACACAGCCTCTCTTCTTAACAAAAGCAGATCTGCAATTTTAATTCCCTCCCATACATTATGCTTTCTGCAAAGTGGTTTCATGATGGCCCAATGCAGAACCGAAAGCTTCACACTGCTCACACAAAAACTTCACACTGCTCACACAAAAGCTGTTTCCAAATCTCACAATAGCACTCAGCAAACTCTGCTGCTTGTGTTTCTTTCCCCCACCTTCACATTGTAGATTTGCTGCCTGCCTGCTCCCATCCACCACTTTGTGTCCACGTGTTGCCTCCTGCTCATGGTAATCTTCTGGCTACATATTTTTGCCTACACAGATGTCCTGAAGCAACTGCAGTTCTACTGCAGGTTTGCATGTTCACACCTCTAACAGCTGAAGGTCTCTCTTCTGCAGGGGCTCAGCACTGAGGATGCCAAATATTGAAGGTGAAGGTAATGGGCTGCTCTGCCATATGCTGTGAATGCCTGGACTTTTAAGTCCTGGGTATATTCAGGAAATCTGTTTTAAAAATTGCATGTAAGGAGGTCTGACAGGGGAATCTGGTAGGGATATGACATTGCTCATATTAAATATTTTTCCTGACATTTTTCTCCCTACCCATCATTTAGCAGAAAAAAATGACTATGTATGTAATGTAATGTATGTAAACAACACCCACAGCTGGAAGGACTTCTGCTCTCGCCTAGAGCTAAAGTCATCATGCAATATTTCCTGAATTCTTTCTACAGTCTAAAGAAATAACTATGAGACAACCTTTATCTTAAAATAATTATGCCTGCAAAATAAAGGCTAAAATTACTTATTAGGGGCTGTTGTAGAAACTGCACTCTGCACAGAGACTAAAAACACAGAAAAAGACCTTTCTTATCTGAAACTCGACCCAAATTCAGCCAGCACTTTTGAAAAAGAACTGGAGTGGTGTATGCTGCAGTGAGCTGAGCAGTGAAGATATGTCAATAGTCTGAACATGTAGCTCAGAGTTATTTATATTAGGGAGGGTTTTCTGGTCACTTGTTGCAGTACTAATTGGCTCAGGCTCCACAGTGAGCTGCTCACTGCTATCAGCCTAACAGCTGGAGGAAAGCAGCTGCCATGGTAGTTTGTGGAAGGGAATTTGTGCAGTGGGTGGAAGAGGAAGAAATAATAGTAATAAAGGACAACAGGGCTCCACTCATGTTGGGAGAATAAAATAGCCTCGTGGAGATTTGAAGTGTTCGTAAGAGATGAGACTTCAAACCTTGTTATTTGAATAAAAGCATTCTGGGCCTCTCTGTGCCATCTAAACGACACGTAGTTACAGCCTGTACTGTGGGGACTGTGTGCTAAAGGACAAGGCATGTGTCCCCACATCCTGCTCCAAGGTGAGAAATGCCCCTCAGACAGTCCAACAGAACGTGCCAGGTCTGACACATGACAAGAGAAGGGTTTGGGCCATGAAAACACCTACACTGTGTTCTTTTCCCCAAACACATCCAGAGAGAAGGAAGAACCAAGCAGATTCACAGAAAATACAGAAAACATTATTTGTCATTGCCTTTTTTTTCAAAAGATGTATCCCAGAGAAGAAACTCTTTTAAGGATCAAGAATAGAAGGCCATAATTAGACCCCTGCTGTGTTAATCACTGAACAGGGAAATAAAACGAATTTTTAAAATCCCATGTAACCTGGTGCATCATATGGCCCTATCTATGCAGAACCTCACCTTGATCTAGTTACCTCATGGATGTTCTAGTACAGATCCAGGTCTGGCAAACCTGTCTGAAGTTTGACCCAAAATCTCTTTCTGTCCCTAGGAGATACTAAACAAACCTGTCTGGAATTCAAAAGAATCTCTGTGGTGCATTTAAAACACCTATTTAAAATTTAAAACTGAAATGGGTTCTTTTCTAAAGACAAACACACTTTAATTCACTTTTGTGTGATATGCATACCTAGAGTAATAAAAGAAATCCATAATGAAAAATCTCACTTTGATAAACACCTTAAGATTATCCTCTGCAAAGAACTAATAATTCAGTTTTATCATAATCAAGATGGCACGTTATTTCTTTTCTAAGTGACAATTAAAACAGCTGGACTTAAGTGATATAATCAGTATGCACTCTTCACAAGCTTATGCAATTTTTAGCTGTGTATGACATCAATTAGAAAACCCTTATAAAGTGTAAAAGTGTAGAAATTAAGAAGTGTAAAAATTAAGTCATTCAAGAATATAATTTCTAAAATGAAGTAGCTGTTTTTGCAGTATGAAAGTAGTATTGAGAGCACTTGTCATTTACCAAATAAAAGAATTTCAGTACCTGCATCCTAATCATCCCAACACAAACTAAACACAAAAAAATACTATGCTTTGGAAATCCAGGAACAGCCAGACCTCATGTCCCTCTCATCAAATGCTCTGTCTCGGATAGAGACCAACACCAGATGCTTCAGAGAGACGTGCAAGAAACCCCGTGGCAAGTAATTATAGCATAATCTCTCCATATTGGGAGCCTTTTTCTAGCTCCCATCTGCTAGAAATTGCTTTACATCAATATATAGAATGCAGAAGTACCTGACAAAGTGTTTACGTTCTGAGATTCTTCTTTGAAGGCCGAAAAGACATTAACCAATTTTTTGTTCAATAGAGCCTTCAGTGCTATCATGAGCACCTCCTTTACAATTACTTTTTCTTTTCTTGGCTTGTAAGACCTTTAAGAAAAAGATCGTTATCTCCAAGCACAGTACACTTCAGCTACCTTACCTAAAAAGATAATCCTGACAGATAAACTGCAGGTAAAACATTAAACCACTGATCAGGAGCGAACTACCACCATAATGTAAAACTATGGGGAATACCTTGTACTAAGAACAACAGACACCCATCTAGAACTCTAGAAAATATTTACTTCAGGTACCTGGGCACATGCCTTTATTACTCAAAAATCAAAAAAAAGGCTACACGTTGGCAACCCACAAAGAATCAAGGATAAAAGGGGTAGAATCTATGTCTCTATTAACTTTTATCACAGTTAGCAAGAACAGAAACAGATGCTACAGTTGTCTGCTCTCCCAACAGTATTTCTACAATCATTCCGTCAAAAGGATCTAGTTTGTCACTTTTCTTCTCTTTGCAGTTGTCGACTCCTGCCTCGGTCTACTCTGTATTTCCAAAAGAGCAGCATATCTAATTGAAGGCATGACATTTGTTCCAGTCACTGAGTAGCAAATACCTTTAAATCACAGTCCAGTTCTCAAACAACAACTCACACACACACACAAAGAAAATGATAAAAAAAATCAATCAGTCGAAGTGCCATACCACAAGAGCACAGGCCATAATTTTGCTGCAAGACCAGTTATGCTGAGATTTCCCTTTCCACCCAAAGCAGGTGGGGCTGCTGCATTTTGTGGTATGTATTCTATAGGCGACGCAAAAGCAGCCATGACACAGGCTCAGGGGTGGATTTGAGATGGATTCTGCTGGGGTCAAAGCAACCCCAAGTCCTTTCTCCACTACAGAAGCCATAACAAACCATCTCCCAACAGTCTGTGCCCAAGTCTTTGTCTTTGAATACCAAGTGGGATGGGTTCCCTTTGCACATCTAGGTGTTTATAGTGTGATGAATGTGGACAGAAGGCTCGGATAGCATGGTAGAAATGGGAAAAGGAGAGAAATTAGAAAAATGGATATAGCAACATGCTGGAGACCAACATCCTATTACATAGTTTTGTACACCTCTCCACTTCCTTTAGTCTTTCAGTCGTGTCCAATTGAAGGGAATTTCTCTGGAGATCTGTTGCTTCAGGCACCTAAAACATACTTGTAGTATATGATCACAGTTTTGTTAGAGAGTCTTTACTTCAATTGCCTTCTCTCCAGTATTCATCACAGTGCTTAATTTCCTCAATGTCAAATTGTTCAGCCTGCTGAGAATCAGTCCAAATTGTTACAAAGATGTGGTTTGGTTTAAATGTCTTTATTTGCCAAAACCCTAGTATTTTTAAATACATTGTTGTTTAAACATACCCAGACATATCCTGGTTTTGCCACTATCTACACAGTATCTATGCATATGTCTGAATGGCCACATAACAAAGATTAAAAAGAGGAGCTGATGCTTTTAATTATCTATAAATGTAGCTTTAGCAAGAATACTGACTTCCCAATGTATAGTTACTGTTGCTTTCTTTGTCTTTTAATTTTCCCACAAGAGAGATTCTTTCTATCCAATTAAATTAAAATAAAATAGTGGAAATTTGTGCTGAGGAAAGCTACAGTAATTAACACAAAACTACAGCCTAGTTCTCTAGTAAAGAGCTGAGGGAAGCTATTCATTCTAACAAAATGGGGAAATTTTAATTTTTTCCCAATAATTTTGATAAAATGCTACAGGAATAAAATTAAATTAACGAAAAACACCGAACCTGAATAAACTAAAAGTTATCCCATTTGATCATAATTTAGCTCCATCACTGGAATTTCTGTGTTCAAGAGAACATCCCTGTGTTAAAGAAAAGCGATTTTTAGCATGCATTCCGCCAACAAGCAAGAATCAACCTGTGAATAGATCATTCTCACATCAATAGGTCCCAGGCAAAATAAATTTCAGGCAAATAACAACTGTAAAATTGTATGTGTTAATTACGTGACAGATAATTATGTACATTAATCAGATCATGAATAGCAGCCCTCTCCCATGGGAATTGGTAAAGTTCCTAACTTCAAAATTAAATGGTAAAAATGGCATTTTTAGAAAACTCCATGAATAACAATGACTGGTTTAGATCAACACTTGGGTTGATTATGCTCTTTAAATTTCATATTACTAGCTATACATTTTGTGTCAGCATTCCATTTACACTTTCTTTATTTGTAAAGCCAGAGATTCTCTTAATTATTTTCAATGCTTCAGCTTCCCAGCCCTTCCTTGGTTATAACTATTGATGAGGTCAAGCTGTAAAACAAACCACTGAAAGGGCTGAAATAAAAAAATGAAAAGGAGACCCCAAGTTCTGAAAAAATAAGAGAGAGGCTGGTGAACTGCAGGATGGAGTAGGGCTTTAACTAAAATGGAAATTGAATATTTTGATGCAAGTTGCATCTGTAAAACAGCTCAAATCAAACTGTTTATTTCAGCCTCAGAAAGCACAAAAGATTTGTACCTCCCAGAGCCCATGTTCATGGTTCTGTGCAATGGTGGAGAACACTACTGATACCCAGAGCTGAACAATCTCCCAAATTCTCTTTGCTTTTGTTAATGCTACTGAGCAGCAGAAGTAGCCAATTTGGTTACTGGCATATAATTAGAAGAGGGCACAGTTTTCATTTAATTTTATGGCATAATATTTTTCATTTGCTTCTTAAAAGCATGCAAGTTCAAAGCAACGACATTACAAATATCTTGCTCCACCTCCAGGAAGGATGCTGCACATGGGAGTGTCCCAGCAAACTATCACAGTAAGATGGCTTTTAGCAAGCCTAAGGGTATGTTATGATGGTTTCAAGGTAAGAGGCACAAGAATCTTTTGTCAGAAGTCCATGGGAACTGGAACAGCTGTGTGAATAAAGCTATGGTTTGAATGGAAGAGAAAGACATATGGAGATGGCAGCCTAGCACAAATCCTACCACTATAAGAAAGCTAAGTTTTAGTATTGTTCTTGTGGCAGAAAATGCAAGACAGCATTATCCTGTGAACTACAGAATACTATCTATATACAGATAAATTAGCAGCAATGCTCTATTATCCTCAAAAATTGAGAGTACAACTGTCTAAACAAAGTAGACCCTTGCATCCCCAAGGCATCACAATAGGATATAAATGCTGCAGAATTATTTTTACTTTACAAGCTTTAATATACGCATTGTCCCTTGAGCCCAAAGTTATTTGCTATAATGACATGATAGCCAACGAGAAAGTAATAGCTTTGTGCCTTTGTGCATAGTGGTGAGGTGTCTGACCCTACATATTGCAGGCAATTATTTCAGGCTACTGATGTTTTGAGACAGTTTACTGGAAGAAAGATAACACTGGAGCAGGTTGCCTTGACGACACTATGTAGCTGCACCAGAAATAAAAAAGGCAGGAGCTCCTTCTATGTTGAGGACTGCAAAATATTCATCACATTGGGTTAAAAGAATATTCATCACATTGGGTTAAAAGGGAACTAGTCCCACAGCAAGTCCTATGCAATATTTGGTATCACTTCTTATCATGAGCATTATTAGAAAACTGATGATAAAGCCAGGTGGTTCATACCTCACAGCACAGGGAATAAGAATCAAACAGCAAGCAATATGGTATTCACTGCTCAAAAGTTTGGGGTTTTTTACCTGCAAGACTCTTCTGGTCACTTCTGGATCTGAGAGTTTACTCTGGCAGAAGTAGCTTCTAATGGCGAGCACTTTTGATTTCACAGCAGTATATCACAGAAATTTCTCTGCAGGTTCTGTGACTTTTGGCAGTGATCGCCATACTCTTAAATAAGGAATGTAAATATGACTTACACAGCTACCATTGAACCAAAAGTAAAAGAACACCCTTAACATATTTTGCCATCACTGAAGTTTTTAGGCATGCTACCAGATTTTTTTTTGTATCAGCATATAAGCAAATACAGAATGCAAGGGGCAAACACCTAGAAGATATATGTACACATTCAAAATAAATAAGATCAAGTTTACTTCATTATCAGCATTTGCTTTGCTTCTGTTTAACAGAAACACATCACTCTGTACTAAAAGAACATTCCCAGTCCTCTATTTTTTAAAAGGGATAAATTCAGATACCCTTTCTATCAGAAAGAAAATTAACCTCAACTGGTACATAATGCTTCTGTAACCAAAAAATTTGACTTGCTCTCCCTTAATGACCAAGAGCAATCACATGGTAACAATGTGCAATATTGCTTATGCCTCACATAATACAACATTATTTGTAAATCATTTCAAAAATAAAATTGGGAGAGAAAATAGGCATCTCTGACACCACACAATAATCTGTTGGGATAATACATCAAAGTAAGACATCACATCTGATACCAGACATCTTAAATGGATAGCAAAATTTAAATATGAAAAGTGTTTTGAAGTATAGCAAGAGACTGTAGAGAAATCTCTATTTAAAGACATTTCTACATTTTAAGCTCATTTTAATTTACTTTAATCCATTTCATACTCACAGTATTTTCATTTAATTTCTGTTTCTATTAGTCTTCAAACACCAAATTCAAGAGATATGAAATGCAGGTGCCAATTTCTGGGATTGCATCTTCTTTTTTTTTCTCGGGATTGAGCTATTACCTGAGCGAGCTCAATAAGGAACTCACACAAGCTTCTCACCACTTTCTAATTCCTTCTGTGATAAAGTCACCTTATAAATTCTGCATCATGGATTGCAGATGCTGAGAGGCAAAGCTACAAATGCAACTGTATTATTTATAATGACAGACAGATGTAAGAGAGACCATGAGAAATAAACCAGAAACACTAAGCAATGCTTAATATTTAATCTCTATATTTATCCTGAGCTGAGTAATTAGACCTGTCCAAATATATGAAACACTAGCAATGTCTGTTGATCAATGCTTAGAAGGATTCCCTCGAATCAAAGACTCACAAAAATGATTAAACTGAGTTTTATTTGATGTCTGGTGCTTTCAGGGATTCTCTAATTAAATAACTGTTGCACACTGGCACAAACCTATTGATTTAATAGCAATTATCTTAATTTATGTTAACTTAGTATGCTCTATGTTGTCACTTATGGGTGCTAACAGATATAGCATGATATTCCAAAATGATTGTGCTATAAAAGCTTAGACTTTGATACAAATTCTGTTATGAAACATTGAAGGTGCATGAAAGGCTGAGGCATAAATAAAGATGGTAGTTCACTATTGAGTTAAATAGTTTGTTTTATATTTAAATCATGCTTTTGTGATACTGCAAAATGCAAAAGTATAGATTTTTGTAATTAAGTTTGGTAGTCCATAAGTTTTTCCCTTCAGGAGACCAGCAGTAGGAACTTTATAAAGACATTATGATAAAATTCATCATAATGAAACAAGGCACAGTCAGGAACCAAATTTTAGAATCTCGTATCATGAGTGATGAGAGAGATTAAAAATCCAAAAATCAGAATTTGGTAAAAGATGTGGCCCTTCCACTTGTAGAATGTGACTTCAAATCCAGGTCCAAAGGAAATTACATCATCTGGAACTGGCCAGGAACTTTCACTTTAGGGCAAATAAATTCCTTTTTATTTTTTTAATAAATTAGTTTCTTATGGAATTGAATAGGCACTCCTTTCTTGAAATAAAATATATGGTCTTCTGTTTAGGAAGCACTGAAAAGAAATCTGTTTTCAGAATTCCTCAAAGCTTATTAGCCAAATTAATAACTGGTTCTGGGTCAATTTTGCTGTTCCAGTCAGCATCCAACAAAGCTGACAAGAATTGCATTGTTTTCAGATATAACTACTCATAATGTCCCTGCCATCACGACAAGAGAATTTCAGAAGTTTGGAGATTTTGATTCATTGCTGACAGGCCAGACTTTGTGCTAGGGACTGGAGGCTCTTGAGGTCAGAACCAAACCTTAGCAAAATGCAAACCTCTCAGGGTCTGGAAATCCCAGAGTCCGTAGTGCTTTTCAGATGCTGCATCAAGGAGACAGGATTGTGGAGGGCTTTGGTGTTAGGAGCTGCCTGTCCCACACTACTTTGGTCTCGTAACCACCCTTTGTGCCAACCTTTTGAAAACACAGACTCCCAAGGAATGCCCCAAAGCTGAGATTTTGGGCTTCATAAAAGCTTCCAACAAATTTGACAGTGTTTCACTGGGACTTTCCACTTTTGCAAAATATATAGGTTTTGACCAAAAAAACCCCAAAAAAACAGTTTCAGTGATTTTTATAAATGCTGTTTGGGTGGAAATTTACCAGTCAGCTCTACTCATATGGCAGGTCTTATGATCACTCTTTCCTCCCTTACCTTGGCTTTGCACAGCTGTCAAGACATTTGGTTTGCAAAACAGCTTCTGATAAACTGTTTAGTGTTTCATAAATTTGTTTATGATGGTGATGATGGTGCTCACACTTAGTAAGGATCATACATTTAATTAAATTTAACAAGTGAAGGATGTCGCAGTTGAATGCTATAAATGCCAAAGGACAACTAATTTTAACTGTGAAATCTTTGGAAACTTTGGTTTCTGAAATGGGTGTGACTTATAAGAAAGGATTTATAATTAGATGCTGGGTCCATTCTACACAAACAGATATTTGTTAGCATTGCATTTGAAGGGAGGAATGTTGCCAGCATAGACTGCCAGAGAGATAAACTACTTCTGAGTGCTGCTTTGAGCAGAAATAAAAATCTCCTGCCTGAAAGAAGAGGTTAATCTTTCCTATGTCAGAAATCTAAAACATATCTGAGAACCAATGATAAACTGAATAATGTGGCAATCAATCAATTAAGAAATTACAGACTTGCAGGCATTACATTACCACTCTAAATGGGGGAAGAGATGTGGCACTGGCCACACACAGAGTTAGAAGTGCCTACTTCTGATATCGAGTTATGCACATTTTTCATTTCTTTTCTTCTTGGTTGCTATAAATTTTGTTTCCCTTTTATAAAAGATGCTGTATTATCTAACAAAACCAGGAAAAGGCTTTTGTTAAAAACACCAGTATCTGTGTATTCTCTTGAGAAAAGTAACTGTTGTGAGAGTACTTGTTAGATGTTAGATGTTAAAGCAATTTGGTTTCAAAATAGAAACATATATACTGAAAAAATCCCCCAAAGATATGCAACAGGTAAGGTTTTTATACAATTATCTCATCCTGTCACATTAGTTACACTTTATCCGCAATTACTAAAACTGAAGTCAATATAATTAAGTTTTTAGCCATCTTTTTTTTTCTATTTACATCTGTTTCAATTTCTAGCTTACATGGCCACATCTACCTGGCATTTGAGAACTGTGTCTTTTCCTGTCACAAGCTTTGCTTGCCAAATTGGCCCAAATTCTCTCTTCAGAAGTGTTTTATCACCAGGGGCTTACTAGAAAATTCCTCTGAATGGGAAGTGTGAAGGAATTCCATTGATTCTCTTTTCTCTGAACTAGAGCTACCTGTGTAAGGCCAACAAAAACAAAATGTCTTTTGCCATTAAAACACTACTATATAGGCAAACGCTAGTCATAAGCAATAGTTTCTACATGTTTGTCAAGGGCTCTCACTCTGAAATTTATTTTAAATCAAAACTTGCCCAGTTCCAGATTGAGTCAAACTTCAAAGATTCAACAAAACTCCAGAAGGATGAGAGCATTTTAAAATAAAAATTTGGAGAGAAATTATCCCCTCCAAAGAAAACAGAGCCCACATATGTTCAATAAACTCTTCACCTTCCCTATACTGACAGTCTGTGTAACATTATATTGATTTATCTTAGAAAATAGATGAGTGCAGATAACAGATATGACATTCACAATGCAAGGTCACCCTGTATTTTAAATTCCATTAACTAATTTAATGCAGAAGTGATTAATTTGCCCATGAGTGTAACAGCTACAACAGATGCAGCTAAATTGACTGTGTTACTTCACAACTGCTGTCTCCACATTGGTATAAGCATCATTCTCAACCAAGAGTTATAGGCTCCATGTAAAAATTACTGGGTGAACTGGACTGCGTTACTTCGGGGCAAAACATGAAATACGCAGATGAACCAATACCAAAGAGCTGAAGACAAAAAGTCTAAAACAAAAGACTATTATTTGTTCATTTATATTGTATGTGTAATGAAAGAGAGTCTTTAGTCAAATTCTCTGCTCCTGAAAATTAACCAACTTAAAAATGTGAGAATAAAACCACCGGGACTGATTAACAACAGCAAATACACAGCCATTCTGGACAGATGTTTCTTTAACAGTGCTTGCACTTTTCACAGCCATTGTGGAGCTCTGACACTGGAGGACAATTAAACCCCAAAACGCCCTACCTTCCGGAGAGGTTTGAGCTTGGTCTCCATGATGAAGTCGTACTTGCAGAGCTCGCAGCAGCGCGTGTCCGAGCTCTTGATCCACTGGTGCAGGCAGGCCTGGTGAACAAAGCGCAGGGTCCCCGTGCAGCGACACGGCGTGATGAGGGGGCTTTCATCATCTCCCTCACAGTGACAGATCCTGACAGGAAGGACAGCAACAGCGAGTGAGGCAATGGGCCAACCAGCAATGCAAAGGCACTGGCTTATTTACACTGCTTTCTCATCTTCAGGCTTGACATTCAAAAGAAACCAGGTATATGACCTTTCAGATGGAGGCCCGGGAACATATTCCTTGTTCCTTTCTGCCATTTAGTAATTTCTCTTCACTTAGTTATTTCTCTTTGAATTTGCTACGTGGTCTGAAGGTGAATCAATAGAAATAACAGTTTCTCCCTTTTATGCATGGCAAAACCTTTAAGACAAATACCAGAACGGAATAGTTTTTGGTCTGTAAGTAATGCCAATAAAATCCTCAAAGGCAGAGAAATCTAACCCAGGCTGAAAATATCCAGCATGAGAAGTACAAAAAGTTCCTAGAATATCTCTTTGGAGTTACACAATTAAAAGAATCAGAGAGCAGTTTTGAGTACTCTGGAGTTATACATATGGCACAGTGTGTACACACATGCACACTTTTTAGGAGGCAGGTATTGAAAAGTCATGGTCATTTTTTTTATT
The DNA here is from genome assembly GCA_013397055.1 of Pachycephala philippinensis. Taxonomy (NCBI): domain Eukaryota; kingdom Metazoa; phylum Chordata; class Aves; order Passeriformes; genus Pachycephala; species Pachycephala philippinensis. Next base: position 69,488 of record VWZT01010236.1, read on the forward strand.
CTTCACTGTCCCAATGAAGCAGACAACTGCATTATCTGGGAAAACAAAAACTGCTCTGTAAGCAGACCCTAAGACAGAGGTTGACCTAGAACTGTTTTACCTTATGATGGGATACAGAGCTTTTCATGCTGCAGTTTTGCATAAAGTGATCAGTGTTCTAACATCATCACCTGAAGGGTTTCTTCTGTGACACATGTCCAAATTTCCTGCTGATCCTCCCCTCTTCCAAACAGTCTCCTGATCACATCAGGAAAACATTCACCCATCAAAAACAACGTCAGATTTATTGGCAAGCATGTCTTTGAAGGCAGAGAAATCTCTGCAGTGAGCAGAAGGCTTAACCAAACACCTGAAGTTACGGAGGTTCACCTCAATGAAGAGTAATTTTCTCTAGAAAAACACAACAAAGCACCCAAGGCCTAATGAGTGTCTGAAGCGTCAAGCTGGCATGCAAGAATAAAAAAAGGAAAAAAAAAATGCTGAAGCCTGAGAAATGCTATTTCAAAACAGAGAAGTAGCAGTAACAGCACAGATCCTGTTGTCACACAAATGAAACTTAGGCCTTAGAAATTTAGTACTTAGGAATGGCACCCTCAGACAGGGCAGATGCAGAAGTGTCTGAACACATGTGAGGAGTAACTCCTACCCTTTTACACAGAAAACTGTGACTGCACCACCCCTGGGGTAGGAAAAGGGGTAGGAGAGCCCTAGGATGTGGCTGTCTTCCTGCTGGGCAGCTAAGGGAGGATGGGTGACCTTCCTCGCACAGGAGCTCCTGACCTATGTCAGGAGGCAGCCTGGCAAAGAGATCCCAGGAAAGACTGGCTGCTGCACAGCTCTGAGGCTGCCAAGTCTGTAAGCAGGGGAGGAGGAAATTCCAATGTCTACATGAAAGATCTATAGATCAAAACTGGCAGCTCCACTATTCTTCCACAGTGTAGCCCAGAACCACGAGAAAATGAATCTATGATAATGGGAAAGCAGAACAAAGCTGCTTTGCTGGACATACAGAAAATGAAGAGACCAAAAAAATCCAACAGATAAATGAAGCTCTGAACGCCTGGTCCATAAAAGCCAAGTTTCAATTTCTTCAGTGGTGCTTGTACAGGATTTCATGCCCCACAGCAGTGAAGAGGAGAACAAATTACCCACAACTTCCTTCTTGCACATGTTTATTTTTTGAGACACATTTTACAGGAACTCAATTTACAGTCTTGTCTTTACTCATCGAGCTGACCTAGGTGCATCAGTAGCTTAGTTCTTAGATGGGAATTGCCTATATTGTGATTTCTTACTGAGCCTCTAGCTTAAACAGAACTATATTTTCAAAACACTGAATAGTTATTTTTCTAACAAATGCATTCCCAACCGAGAGTTTCATAAAAAAACCATAATTTTCTTTTTAAATTAAAGCTATTCCCCAAAGGAAGACCAACACTCTTTGTTCATTTAAATTCAAGCCATACATAATTTATTTTACAGCCTTAGCATTTAAACTATTTAGAAATTAGACAACTAAGCTAAGTACCCAATAGTCTTTTTTTCTACTACTGCCAAGATTGTTTAAAATTATTTTCAGACCTAAAATATAAGCCTAAAATTCCACTGGGATCTTAAAACAAAGTGACACTGCAAATTTGAAATGAATAGAAATAATCCTCAGTAGAAATACTTCTACAGAAGAACACTATATGCATTATACATTCTGTTTGGGCTTTCCTTGTACTTAAGTCACAAGCCAATTGTATAAATAACAGGATAACACTAAGAACTTACAGTATGAAGAAGCTCGAACTAAATATTTTAATGGCCTTTCTAAGCTTATATTTTAACCATGAAATACGTAATGAGAATTAAAACTTCAGTAGGAATTAAAGTCCACAGAAAACGACCAAAGGTATGGCTTTCATTAGCTTGAATGCTCTTTTGTCCCTTTGGTGCAATTTAAATCTTTGTTACTTGTTTAACCAGAAGAAATTAGCTTAAAAGACATTTGTGCTACCTAAACTCATAGTGACAGTCTGAAGATTTTTCAGTGCCCAACACCTGTGGTAACAGACCACTGACTAAATGCTTAAACATCTTTTAAAGACTTGGAGCAGATAACTTGCTCTGTCTTTCTCAGCTTTTTTAGAACTGAATCCCAATTTTGTGCGTCTTTGCTCTTTGATGTGTTCATCCATAATGTACATCATAATAATGGTTTTGAGAAGTTTGTTGTGCAAACAGAATGGAGGTAGGGATACAAAACACAGACATACCTGAACCATATCTAAACCAAGTTGGAGGCAGAGAACTTTCATTCTAGTTTCCTGCTGTCAAATGATCACTGCTTGAAATGTTCATGCATTGGATTATTTAGTGGGTTGAATTTGTCCTGAGAGTAAAATTTGTTTGCATACTTTAGAAATTAACTGAATGGAAAAAAACCCAGAAACACTCTCTACCATAAAGAAAAAAAATATATAATTTAATAAACCTATACTGATTTATTTATAAGTTGTAATACAGCACTGATCATAGTTAATAGGTGCAGCTTTAGCTGCTCAAACACACCTACAGAGTTTACATACTCAGCCTTTCTCGACTTTTTTGTCCTTTAGTAGATAAATAGCCTTCATTATAGAGAAATACTTTTGACTATCTGGAAATGGAGGGGAAGAAAGTCAGCCATTTGACCAAATCCTCACAAATTGAGCCTGCTTTTTTTTTTTTTTCAGGTTTGACAGCTTAGTGCTTTAAAGATTCCTGTCTATGAGACTGTCGATGGACCTTTCTTTTCCAGGAAAAAGATGAACATAGGACTCCAAAGGAGCTTTTGCTTTTGCTCTATAAATCATGTGTACACCAGACAACACAGGATAGAAGAGTCTTTAGATGATCTTCTGATTCAGATATACAGAATTTTGTGTGTGTATGTGTATACACCTACAAACATATCCCTACACACTGAGATCACAGCATATCTATATTTCTTTAAATAAAACTCACCATGAGTCCTTATTAAATAATACTCCAACAGTGCTGTCATCCTTATGCGTAAGTTTTTGCTTTATGTGCCAGTATTTTAATTACCCAGCACATATTTTTCTAGCACAGAATTGTTTCTACAATCTTCAGCAAACAGATGTACCAAACAGAGAAATTAATGCCAACACTGTGCATATATGAGATGAAAAAAAAAAAAAGGCACAAAAATTCTTTAAAGGATGTTCTTAAACAGCAGGTTCACATATAATGCAGCAAATTAAGGAAAATATTTTGCAGGAAAAAACCCCCAAAATTTTAAAACTGAAAACATCAGTGTTTGTGAAAGATTTTTCATAATTCATATAAAAACTCTTGCAGAGCTCTTGTATGTTCCTTACAAAACATATTGCCACCACACATATATAAACAAAAGAAATTTCTTATCAGATCAAAATAATGAGATGCAGCCAAAGAAAGCACTCAGAAGTGAGGCATCTTCAGAATGTAGTGTTGTCATACTGTCTTAAATTCCATGACTATGAATTGCTTTCCCATGTTTTCCATGGTCCTGTTCATTGCAAAAGGTAAAAGGCAGAAAGGGAAGTATGAAAGGAGTCTACAACTTGTGGGCATTCCAATGCTCATTGGATTTTGGCTGATTTTCAGAAAAATAGCAAGAGCTATCTTGGATGACTGACCTTCACTTCTCATCAAATTAAGATTTTTTTTTTTCCATAGAGACAAACATTACCATTTTCCATACAGACAAGCATAATCTCAGTTTAAAAGGTCTAAAATCAGTATGGAACAAGGAGATCACTTGGAAGACTTTCAGGTTTTCCCAACAGTTATTTATTCTGGCAAAATCATGGCAACTGAAATTGCAATCTAGATGTTTAGCATCAAAGCTGCTTATTGCAAGAGATACAGGCAGATTCCAACAGATTTGTAGCTTTTTCTTCACACACAGTTAACAGTTTTACTCTCATTACAGAGAACAGCTGCTAATCTCCAACCTCATTGGAAACCCAGCAGTTTCCTTAACCTGTCTTTCACTAATCCACCTGACTTCAGAAATTAAGAAAATATCCCTGTGCCTCTGCAGTGAAGTGGAAAACACACTTATTCTGCAGGAATCCTGTGAGACTTAGTGCTCCACTCCTACTCAGCCAACAAGTGCTCCTCTGTGACAGTGTCTGTCCAGCTGATTCCCATGGATTACTACTGGCAAAGGAAAGTGACAAAGAACAAGAATCAACCAGCATGTCCCTGCTTCCGCTGCAAGCCACATTAAGGACCTTGTCACTAGAAGCAGCACTGGTGGAAAAGTGTCTGCAGAAATTCTGCACCACCAGAACTCTTTCTGTGGATCCCATATTTGCAATTGGCCCCCTATCTCAGTACCTGGTAAAAATTTTAAGGATTTTTGGCCATTACACATAGACCAAGGGTTTAGCTACAGAAGCTTTTATAGGCTTCATTAAAAATACACCAGATCAAATTTTATTATCATCATTAACAAATGTACAATGTAGGGGAATGCCTCCGAGGCTTTAAAAAACAGAAATGTATATGGGGGCACGGGCATACTGATAATGATGTACAATTATGCTTAAGGGCTATAAATGATGTAATTATGTAAAACCTGCATTGTTCTTTAATATTCTCGGTTCTGTACAGCTATGTCCATGCTAACAAGCATTACAGTGAAAGTGTAGCAAATCTGTTGAAAGAAACCAGCTAGTGCTAAAACCTGGAGTATCTACACCAGACACATCTTGGTGGGCGTTTCTTTGATTTGATACTGATTTTGGGTTGGACCAGGAATACACTCAAAGGGAATACAGGTGGAGAACCCTGAGACTAATTCTCAGCATGGTCTAAACCATGGCAAAAGTAATGATCATATGTGCTTCAAAAGCAGGCTCCTTATCTGAACTAAAGCACTAATGGAGGCCCCTTCACTCACAAAATCAGGAGCTACAGCCATGTGACTGTGGCAGGTTTACACCATGATGCAATTTCTAGGCAACGTGAACTAAATTGACACAGATGCCTAATAAACATGCTGTCATTTTCTTGAAGATGGAAGAATACCAGTACATGAGAAATACTTTCTAACTTTTAACAGATTTCCTTAATAAAAGAGGGAAATATTTTCTCCATGTAAATATGCTCAAGGAAGACAATGCCTATTCCAGAAACATTATTTTTGTTGAGAAATTACTGAAAAGGCAGTTAAATCTGGACCTTCACTGGAAAGTACATATGAATTCATAATGGTTATGCAAAGGAAAATTTTTACTCTGTTCTGTGGGTACATCTCATCACTTTAGCTCACTATTGTTAAAGGGAGTTTAGTCAGGAACAAACAGCAGAGCTGGAAAGTGTTGGAGCAAGTGAATCCCTGGATTTGATTTTTGGCTATGAGGATTATTAGCTGCCAGCATGAAATGCCATGAGCTCCTAGGTTATCTTAATTGGACCAAAAGGATCCAATTCCCCAGGATTGCAAAAGGATGCACAAAATTGCTGTTGCTACTGTTTGATTTTTTCATAGGAAAACTATTCTGTCCAAAAAAGGTCATTTTCTCTTTTGCCAATTTATAAAGTGTTTACAGTACTTTTAGATAGTTAGAACCCAAAATTAAACAACTTTATGAGCAACTCACAGCAAGTAATTTTCATTCATAAAAAGAATCCACAAAAATATCAGACTATGCTCATGCAGAGTTTATCACTTGGAAAAAGAAAAGGTTAAATTCACTGAATATGTCCACCCTGCAATAGGCTACAGAGTGCCATGTCTCTCTTGCTTTCATTTTACAGGCTTTTCTTTTTTCTTAATCTCATTTCCATTCTTTTCACTTTTAAATCACAAAGTAATCTAAATGACAAATTGGTCTTCCTCTCCATTTAAACACAGTGTGAATGAAGCACATTAATTCTCCATACCAAAAGCAATCCATCTGTATATCTCTTGCCTGTCACTCCTCCCCTTCCATTATGCTCTAGAGTCAGCTGTCTTTACCTGACTAGAGGAAAAACCATTTTTAAAATGTTGCACCACACTAGTGGAATTTCATAAGGACCTAGGTAAAGCTGTCTCTTCATTTCTGCAAAAGTGATCAGAATTTGTAAGAGACCCAAGAGCAAACAACATTAGCGAAAGCACATAAATATTCTATTTTGTCAACATTTCTTGTCTTTCTATTAATCTTCCTTTATAGGTGATAAATAGGATATCTAAAGAGTTACAAGTAATTGCTGCCTCAGATGCACTGTTAGTGCAAGATACATGTCTGACAAGATTTACTGCACTGAACAAGTTCAAAGAACTAGGGACTGCATCTTAAAACAGGATATAGATTTCCTCCCACCCACTTAGTGAAAGTCAAAGCTTTAAGGAACTAAACTCCATACAGAAAATATGCAAGCTTTAAGTATCCAATAACAGGACCCCTAAAACCAAGGGTAACTTTCTAACAGGAAGCTGTGCCATTTCACTTATTTCCATTAAAAATAATAATAAGTTCTGAGAGAAACAAGCAGAAACCAGGGCTCAGTTCTTCCCCAGATAAGGGATCCTAATCACAACAAAGATGTTTGCCTTACTTTGGCTCTCCTTGCATCCTTGTGAATCATGGAGAACTTCCAAAAGAGACTGCATAAGCAGATGGCTGAAGAGGTGACAGATGGAGATTTGAACCATCAGGCAGGGAATAGAATTAACCAGAATTTCATACTGCTTCACAGGATGAACCACCAGACCATCATGCAGAGGAGGAGATTCCTCAAAAAGCAGGAGATTCCTATCAAAAAGTCACTTTGCAAAAGTAAAGCTCTGAATGGGAAAGTAAGCAGCAGCCACAGTTATTTTCAAGGAAGGGGTGAGGAGTCCACATGTGGGACAAGATTCAGAGACTTAGCTCCAAAGGACATGTCATCCTGAAGGTACACACTAACATCCCAGGGAGAAACAAGTTAAAAACCCTCCAGCCAAACACAACAGTCTGGAAGTAGAGCATCTTCCAGTTTACGGTGATTTTAGAGGGCTCTGGATGGTATTTCAAGTCTACATTTTCTGCACTAGTTTATTCACCGGATCCAATAGCAAAGTTTCAGCATAAGTATTTAGAATGAGTGTTAAATTTCAGTGGTAGAATTTGAACCTATATATCTATCTTCTGTTTAACTTCCTCTTTTTTTCCCTCAAGGACTTGTTTCCTACCAATCACCTTTCTGTCTGCTGGTTTCGTGAGCATTCCCCTACACAAATATTTCAGAAAGCAAATAATTTCATGAAAGATGTATTTTTTTTGCAGGTTCTACTAAATAATATTAAGAAAAAAACCCTGTTGCAGCACTTGATTTCACAGAGAGAAGCTACATAATCATATTGCCTCTTGTCATGTGGAGTATATATATACTCTATTTTTTCCCCATATATAATTGTGCTAACACACAGAAATGCCCATATTAGTATTTTCCTAAGTTTATAATGGCCTTTTAATTAACACACTAGATTTTTTAAACTGTTTTTTAAAAATTATGCTTGAAATATACTCTGCAGATCTCATGAATCAACTTCTTCATCTCCTTTACTTCTCCCCTTCCCTGCCTGTTTTCTCACATGCCCTACTGTTATGCCCTACTCTTCAAATGAGGGCCTGCCATTACCTGACTGCAGGAGTCATTCAGAGTTCAATAAAATCAAAATTCAACTTCCGATAAGCATCTTTTTTTCAAAGTGAGCAACTCCACTTTATTTAAGTGCATGTGTTTTTGCTGAAATGACTCAATCAGTACTACAAAAAGATTTTACACCAAAAGCCTAACTAGTCAAACAGAAAATATCTTTCAACTATATCATCAATAATAAAAATACCACAAGATATATTCAGAATCAATACACAAAGCACTTACGATCCACTACTGGTAATATCAACTAACCAATCTTCTTTTTTTAGTAATTTCCATGTGAAAATCCATGGGACTAAATTCTCACAATCCATTCACTTTGTCATGTCCAATACAGAGCTGTTCCCTTCAGGGAGATTATCCACATGCAGACCAAAGAAAGCTATTTCTGAAACTGTGTCTCAAGCCACATGGCGAATTCCAGGATAAAGTATATATGAAGAAAATCTCAGACACAGGGCAACTTAGGAAAAGGGGAACCCAGCTGTATGATTTAGAAAGTCTATCCTGTGAATCTGTAAAAAANAGCCAGAACTTATGTTGTATCTCAGAAGAAACCTTGCCTCCTAATGGACTCCAGGAGACTGTAAAGGTCAGCATTGATGCCATGACATTGTTTCAGCATTTTGGAAAGAATCGGTGACGCTAGAAGGGCAAATATTTCACTGAAGTGACCAAGAGGTTCCCCTCAGACTGGCTGAAGAACATATTGCACAATGGGACTATACTTTATCTGACTAATGTGCTTATGCTGGAACTGGGTGTGTCCTGTCACATTCCTGCTCATGCTGCTAAATACAGATTGAAGAAACTGCCAGCAATCCATGAGGAAATGAAGGAAAAAGGTTGCCTACCCAGAAACTTAAAGACAAAATAACTGTCACCAAGAGACGTTTATGATCCCCATTCCTCTGCCATTTCCACACAATCCCATTTCGGTGAGGGCCATTCCTCTCAACCAGTCATATATCAACTAAAAGACATGAATATCTAGGATGAAAAGCTTGAAGAAACACCCCAGGAAAATGAATTTTCCACATCACAACCAGCTATGCTAACCTAGTCTTAGAATAAACATCACAAAACCACCCTCCTTTTTTTATTTCTCATGCAGAAAAATGGTGTATATCTGCAGAAGTATATTGACATGTAATTATTTATTTTTTGTTTCAGATGGGAGGTTGTGAATTTGGAAAAAAAACTGTAACACAGATCACAAATCAATGAAGTGCATGGACTTGTCCTGAGAAACAGAAACTACAGTCTGTTCTGAATTGGTAGTAAAAACATGTCTTCGTTTTTCTTCAGCTGTCTGCAAACTGATCAGGAAAGACAACTTATTAGCCACGAAAAATTAACATGCTTGTGATTTTGCAATGTTTTTCCTAGATGTATTACAGTCACTATGATACATCTGATAATGACGATGACAAAAAATAGCATTATCCCTGACATGAAGAAAAACGCGATTATGACTGTCTTGAGAAATTTTGCAGAACAGGTCTCATTGTCAACCATTTTGAGTTTAATGCTGGTTGTTCAAAGAACACCTCCACTGATACTGAGCCTAGAGGCACATACCTATTAAAAGTTTTCAACCTTTCTCAACTAAACAAGAGCCTGGCGGAAAAGTTTGCACGCACACCCAAGAGGTCCATCCTTGAACCAAGCTCCAAGTCTTGCAAAAAGTGCCTGAAAAATTATAAAAAAATTCAGTGGGTTGAGAAGACAAATAAAAGACTAGAATTCACTTTCCACCTGAAAGTAAATTCTAAGTTTGGTGACTTGGGCAACAGTTAGGACTAATCTACATAAGGCAATTACAGAATTTTATTTTATATATATATATAGTATGCATATATATATATACACATATATATATACACACACACACACACACACATTTATTTATTTATTTGTGTATTTTTTTACTACAGTATAGTTAAACCCATATGAAGACCCATGCTGAAGTACTTTTTTATCAGGTTTTGGGCAGCTCATATTCTTACTAATTATTAAATGACCTGTTACATATGTACTGCGTGTACTACACTGGGTCTTCAATACATGCAGGCTGGGTAGTTCAGAAATTTAAGACAACTCTGAAGCTGTTGTAGTTATCTGTGCACACCTCTGCATCGTGCCCTGTAGATGCATTTCAATAACATGGTTACCACTGTTGCTTTGCATTTCTACAAGGCGGAGAGATCCCAAGCCTGGTCCTGATATGCAAGCTCATGCACAAACACAGCTGGACTTTGAAGAACCTTAAATTATAATGACAGACAATGGTCAGACAATGGAAATGTGCATTTTTGCTCGGTAAGTACAAGGAGTGCATAGCACTAGCTGCGTTAGTAATGGCTTACATGTCCTGCTGCAAAAAACCACAAAAGGACTGCATATTACCTTTTTTCTTTTTAGAAATAGGATCTTTGCAGTGTTTTACTAAGTTAAAGCATACTGTGAAATTGCATGATGTGGCATCAAGAACTTCCTCATCCTCTGTTTACATTTCCACACAAATTCTTCCCAGCAAAGAAAAGTGAGAAGTTTTGGGTTACCATATGAAGAAACTAAGCCTGATTGACACTTTGTAGATGAGAGTCAATGCTGGCTCACAAGTTTGGTGAGGGGAAAAAAGGAAATACTTGTTTCAGTTCTGTTAGACTTACGGGATGATGCATTTTCATTTACCACCGAACTAAGCAACTCAAGGCTTCCCAGCTGTGCAGTCCAAATTTGGATGTTAGCCCAGAAGTGGCTAGCTTGCTCTCATTTCCAGGCTAAAATGCTTACCTTCTGGTTGCATGCTTCACACCAAGGTTGTCAGAAGTCTGAACTTCTGAACTAAAGAGAACTCTTGGTGTTGCTTTTTCTTTCCCAAAGCTTATTTTACTGCATATTCTGCCCAAACATCCTTTTGTATCATTCCAATCCTTGCGAGGGGTGACTGAACTAACAGCCCATACACATTCACAGTGTGGAGGTGTTTGGCAGTGCAAAGTCATGGACAAATTATGCCCCACTGGAGACAATGTTCTGCAGGCACCATCCACTGGATTCCTGAGGTAATGGCAACTCTGGAGGACACTGCATCAAGACCATAAATTTATTTCATACAAGTAATTGAAAAATAACATAGAAGGACCAAAGCTGGATTGGAACTGATCACTTAAGGAGGAAAAGCTCCGTATCCCATTGCATTGAGCTATCTAACACTGCTTCATTCTCTGCCTCTGGCTGCACATTTAAAACACAACAATACTCTGCCAGAGGACAGAATGGGTCTACCTTCATGGAGCAAAGACAAACATTTATGTTCCTTTGTAGGATTACTCTTTTGAAATAAGAGAAGCATGTCTTCAGATTGAGATAGGCTAACTTCTCTGTAGCAAAGGTTTTTATATTATTTCCTGTGGCCTGCCTAGCAGAAGAGAAATAGTGACAGAAAGCAGTCAAGGGAAAGGCAATCAGACTGTGTCAGGGAGAAACTCCTTTTAAGAATGCTAAATCCTTCTTATTAGCGACTAACCTGCACACTTCTAAATCATCAGACCAGTCATCATACAACGCTGGAGGCTTCTGAACAGCATGAGGCACAGTGGGCCCTGTCCCAGCAGGTGCTCCATTATCTGGGACTGCCCGAGCATCGCTGCCAGAGCCTGCCTCTGCAAAGGAGTCCTTGGTGTGTCTAAGAAAAGGTGCAGGCTGCCGATCTCTGTGGTAGCTTTTCCCTTTGCTTTTCCCACATTTTCTTGAGGAAATCCTTGCTTCCTGAGATGATGCTGAAGATTGCGATTCCTTAGGCCTTGGAATCCTTCGGCGGTGACTTAAAGTAGGATTCTCAGGGTCAGATACCTCTTGTTTCTTTTTTCCCATTGTCCCCAAGGTGACAAGTTCAACAGCATTATTGTTTGAGGACCCATCCTGGTTACTGCATGATCTATTGTTTCTTCTCCCTCTCCTGGCCATCCTGGCCTTTTCTCTTGCTCTCCTCCTAGCCTGAGCCCACTGACTCTCATCCAAAGATGATGATGAATCGGATGTGTTCCAGCTGGATCTTGGAGGCTCAGGATGCAATTTACAGTTTCTCCCCTTTCCTTGTTTTTCTGTGTGCTCACCATTGTCTCCAGTCTCTCTTTTCAGCCTAAACCTTCGTTTTATGTGTTTCTTACCACCAGGCTCCCTATTAGAGGGGGCCAGCACCATGACAGGGGTTGCATGTTCAAGCTCATCTTCTGACAAATCATGCAAGGTAGTAGATCTAGACAAAGCAGCAAGCAAAGGAAAGGGATGGAAATGGTAAGGGTGGGTGGAAAGAGAGATCACAAGAAAAAAAAAGGATGAGAATGAGAACATGAATTTTAATAGAAAAACATGAGACTAAAAAGCAAAAACAAAGCCAAAACAAAGAGAGATCAAAAGAAAACTAAAGTCTATGTCAATTATGAATAAAGTTAAGCAGAAGCAAGAGCTACATAATATTTAATAAAAACAACTGACAGGTATCAGCCAGATGAGAGTATATTTTTCTCAGCACATACCTACAAATGTCCTGAGTGGAGGGGCAGACAGACAACCGAGATTGACTCCTGGGAGCTGTTCCTGTTGTAGGACTGCTTGCCTGTTGAAATAAGTTAGACAGTTTGGAATCTTTGTCCATGAAATACATTGCAGATATTTTACTGCTTTGCCACATGATCACAAAATTAAAATAACTGTATCTGCTGTTCATAGCGCGCTGTTGAACACATAGAAGCTCACAAAATACAGGAAGCTTGAACAAAAGTGAAACCTATTTGTGGAACTAAGTACGACTGAAGTGTTTGAGCTCTCATTTGCTCATGACTACTTTTTGTCACTGTTTGAGGAAGCAGCTTTCAACATCTGAATTTTCATTTGGCTCTATTGTACATGTCTGATGGGAAAAAAATACCGGCTTTCTTTCGTGCAAACAGCCATGATGATTCCTTTCCAAATCACCTGAAGTGCATTTGAGATACATTGAGTGATGAAGAACCCGAAGTTAACCTAGGTTAAGTGGACTGAGGAAACAGCAGGAAGATTAGAGTGTGTTTTAAAAGGTTTTCAAGGCAATCAGATCTTCTAGAAGAGCTGAAAATGTTAAACTGAGATGATCCTGAAACATCCAAAGTGCAGGCTGCATCTCTACAGAGCTGATCACATTCTCAAACAGCAGGAGAGATATAAAACATGTTTAGTATGTGACATTTCACTCATAAGGTTGTTGCTACGAATTGCAGATTCAATTACCCAATACTTTCACTGAAAACATATTTTGATGGTGTTAACAGCAAACCATTTCAATCTGCCTTGCTGTCTATTGGCAGCAGAACTGTATGGAATCCAAATGTAAATCTAAAGCATTGTGATTCTTCAGGATCCCTCACAAGACACGGTATTGTGGGAAGTGGGTTCAACACAAATCACTCTTAAGGCTATGACCTTCCTGTAGCTGATGAGGGATATTAGCTTTTATTATGCAATCCCCATCCCATTGTGAGCACCACTACCAAACGCAGACAAAATACCACAAGCCTCAGAATTCCACGAGATTGTGCACCAGATGCAAGGGAAGGATGACTATTAAGCAAGAGTACAAAGTACAAATCATACAAAGATATAAAGCCTGTTATCCCAATCTTTGGTACGAGCAAATCAAATTCAGTCAGATAATTGAAATTATTTCTAGCTTAGCTTTCACAGACATTTTTGTGGTGTTAAAAAGGTGTTTGAAAATTAGTAGTACAAGCAAAAATAATTACATATAGCAAGTACCTGCCAACACTTCACTTTTATCTAAGGTTCTCAATATCCATTATATTTAACGCATACATCTTTTGGAAACATCAGTCACTACTACGTGCATTTTTGCTTTTATTTGGATACCAGTTGAGACTTAAGAATACTGCTTTTGCATGAAAACAACCTTCTAGCTCTTGGAAGTCAAGTAACCATTTTTACCTGTTGAGTAATATTGCAAAAATACACCAAAACCACCAACAATATCACTAATTCTTTATTTCCAGTTCCATGAATGTTACTCAGAGATACAACAACTAAGTCAAAATGAGAAAATAAATCAATAAAGCATTTGGACACAATCCTTGTATTCTAAGTTTCTGCCATGTCTGGATTCACCAGCCAAAGGAGGAACATTAGTGCGTCTACATGCAGTGTCATGCTGGAAGAAAAGGACAAGTATCAGTAAGAGAATTTGTAATTCATATCTCCTTTTCTACAAAAGCAGTATTTCAATTATATGTATTGTGACAGAGTATGAATTTTTCTTACATACATATTAGAAACATATGTTATATGCATGGTTGGGTATATAATCTTCTTCCACCTCAGCGTCTGTGATTAGCATTAAGTAATTAGGCATATCTTAAGCTACTTAATGAGGAAAGATGCAGACATCAGCACCAATAACTAATGTTACTGGGTTACATGCTGCTGCTGCATGAAAAAACATCTCTCCAGACTAAATCCCAGGCAATGGACTGCTAAAGAAATCCAGCCCCAGAGTCGAGTGTGGACTCCTGAATTCATCCCTCATGATGAGCTCATTTCTTTTCTCCCCTCACAGCTCCAGGACTGTTACCACTGCTTCTCTCGGGATCTCTACCACAGGGGTTTGGCCTGATCCTAAGTGGTGGTCAGGTCATCTCCACGTGGTGAAAGGAATTTTTATATCACCTTGCCACAAGCAGTACCCTTTGAAGGGATAAGGAGACTGGCTAAGCTGGCCCAGCAACCATTCAGCAGGGCTGCACATAAATACAGAAAAAACAAAAAGTTCAATAAACTTTCAGCAGCTATTAAAGCAGGAAGCCAGCTAGACAGTTCTTAAGAGAGCTGAAATAATGCCAAAAATTAAACAAACTCCTTGAAAAGCTTTTACACTTATGATTTGGAACTGCAGACAGGTGGAAATCTAATTATTTTAAGATAAAAATTACATTACCAGTTTGACTACTTAAATCTTACATTTCACTTTTAACTGTCAAGAGGTCTGGACTGTTTCAGCCCTGCTCAGTCAAATTTACTTTCTAGTTCCCCTGTGCAGGCATAATGATGTTATGTTTAGTTGCACATAACTCAGAGAAAAGTTTATTTCCTTCAAAAACAATTTACATAAATATCTTTTAAAAGAATGAATGCTTTTTGCTTGTTTGTCTAAACCCTATTGGAGTAAACATGACAACTGGCAGGCAAAAAGCCAATGCGCCACTTAAGTCTTCAAAAACAAAGCATGGAAACTCCAACATGACAAGTTATACACAAGACAATTCAGATTCTTACCTGTGATCAAATTTAATTTATTTGGTTTCTACAACTTTATAACACAAATTTTGATTTTTACCTACATTAAATTAGCTTTTAATGGTAAAATCATAGAATAGCAGGTTGTATGGGACCTCCAAGATCACCTAGTCCAACCTTTCTTGGCAAAAGCACAGTGTGGACAACATGTCCCAACACCCTGTCCAGCTGACTCTTAAAAGTGTTTGATGTTGCGGAAACAAAAATGAACCGATGGAGTGAAACACAAAACCATCAGTGTTTCTGATATTACTTTTCTGCTGCTGGTTTGTATACCCCACAGGAAATGGAGGCCCTTATTTTGTAAATAGGTCCAGTCTTTGTAAATTAAACAGGAGTGGAAGGACTTAACTAAAGGACCTTGCTACCACATTTCATATGAATATAATAATTCACAGCTAGATGAGCTGTTGTTAAGAACTTGTAAATCTCAACTCAGCTGGATGCCTAGTCCAGACCTCTATCCCCAAACCCCTTTGCATTTTCATCCTATCCTGTTCTGACAGCAGCAACTATATCTGCTTTCTGCTACCAGCACTGCCTCTGGGTTTACCCCAATTCTTCTGGCAATATTCCCTCTTTGCCATCTCTTCTACAAGCTATACATCCCAAAATGATTTTTAAAATTTCAATAATTATAGCTCTTAAATCCAGTCTGAGAGCAAAGATACCGAAAGGGGCATTTACTTGGGTGGTGTATTTACAGAGAGAATTGTGTATTTTCAAGGCATATCTGACAAACCAGAACACGATAATTTGAATATATTCTGCTCACGTCTTATCAGTCCAGCTCTTTTGGGAATGTATTTGCAACAGATGTTGGAAACAGTCTCAAGCAGACAGATCTTATTGCTATAATTGCTATCCCATTGCTATATTGCTATGCAGCACACTGAATATTTTGAGATACTGTATTTAGTGAATAGAGGGATCAGATTGACGCTGAGGGCTCCAATTTCACCTGAGAGGCAGAATAACAAAATTTTTTAAAACAGTATTCCTTGAATGAATGTCTTCTTCAGACAGGTATATTGTACAGCTCACTGGAATGGGAAAACTAAACAAGCACTGTACTAATTTTATCGTAACAAATTATATCAGTAGCAGAATTAAATGTGGTAATTCAAAATAAAGCTGTCCCACAATTCATTTATAAGCGAGGCAACTCATTTCTCTGTGCCATCAACACAAGGAAGAGGTCTAAGGGATAATGCCAACTCCAGCTGATTAGGTTTGGCATTTCAAAAGGATTGTTAGTAGAGAGAGATTCCCCAGTCACCACCTTCAGCTGTCTCGGCCAGTTTAGATGAACTCTCTTGTCAAGGATATGCAATTCAATTAACAGACATGACAGGCACTCATCCATAATTATTCTTGGTATGTTGATAGTGTGCTTTTCAAACACAATACTGGTAAATACAGAGTTTTCAGGATACGTGAGATGATAATCACTTACCCGACACAAGGGGATTTCAGTCACATACATGTCTGTGTTAAAAGACCAGCAAAGACAGATATGGGGGACAGAATTCAGTTCAGCTGGTGAAAACAGTAAAAATTTCAAATCCAGACTGCCTTTACTTAGGTATTCAGGATCTGATAGAAGTTTCCAAACAATAATAATAAAAAAAGGGAGTCCTTATAGGCCATGTATTGCTTAACCTGTATGTTGAAACCAGTGCAAGAACATGAGTCACGTTGTGCTCTTCCCGAGAACAGAGAAGGGCTCTACTTTGGCCTAGCCGAAAAGCTGAGTAAAAACAGACTCCAGAAGTGCAAAGATTCACACAGGAAGGGAGTGAAGCTTTAAATTAACAAACCAGATGATGTAATGGACTGCTTATATAAAATAGCCTCACAGGTATCACCAGAAAGGGTAATGAATCCTCTCCTGTCTCTGTTCTGAATAGAGGCATTTCCAAAAGCTGGTCAACTTACAACGCTGCTGAAGTAGAAAGCTGCAGCCTTCTGATGGGTGATAGGGCAGACAGGGAATATGTCTAATGCTTTTATTCTCCTACTGAGTTTGCTCTAATAGCAGTGATGCATCACAGAATACTCCAGATCCCACCAGCCATTATAGTTAAAAAGATGAAACTCTATCCTATTTGAAAAACAGCACACAAAGGAATGGATAGCTTAGAAGATTAGAGCAGTTTGTATGGCAATAAGCTCAGCAGGAGACCCAGTCTGTGTATTTTAATCTGAAAATTTCTGCTTTGTAAACAATGCAACATTTTGTGGAAAACATCCACCTTTATGAACTTTTATGGGGACATTTCCTCAGGTCCAAAAAGTTCAAAAAGATGGTGAAGGTGACCCAAGATGGGTGTTATTTTAAAAGCTCGGTCTCGATGGCAACTGAAATTTATGCACATGGGTTTGAGGGAGGGGGTTTCTGGGTTTTGGTTTGTTTGGGTGGGGTTTTTTCTTTTCTTTATTTCTTTCTTTGTGATGGACTTCCTGCTTTGTGCTCAGATTTCAAAGTTGTTTAAATCTGATTGATGCCTTTACAGCAACTGTTACATTAATTGGTAACTGAATTCCTGTTACATTATCTTTCACAGATTTTCTTTTTTTCATAAATTATTCCTTGCACATTTCTTCTCCAAACCTTTTCTTTCTCTCCTTTCCTCCTTCCCCTCCTTTCACCTGTCTCTGGAGAAGGAGTAAAGGGAAAAGTAACTCACAAGGAAGGAGCAGAAATGTCCTTAGGATTCTGCCAAACAATACCATTCAGCACCTTTGAAAGTCAGTATGATCATGCTACAAAGTGGTTTGAAATCTAAAATCAAAATTGCAAATGGCAAATCTATACTATCATTTAAAAAATGAAGCAAACATGTAATTACAGCTCTAACTTGTAGATTCAATCAGCTTGCTTAAGTTGTTTTCTCCCGCCTTATTAATCTATGTTAATCTTTATTTTCAAGGTTCAGGTTCGACTAAAAAATCCACTTTTTGTATAGGCATAGAAGCACTGCTAGCTAAATTCTGAATTATCAGATCGATTATAGTATGCGAAAGTCTTTGTATCGCAGCAACACAATATTTTTCATTCATGATTCTCTTCAAGGATGAATCTTTCTAGTCATTATCACTTTCTTAATAAAAATGTTTCATACTTCTTAAAAAAAAAAATATAGGCAATTGGAACAAAGGATGTGCCAGGTTTTATACAAAAGGTGCAGAGCCATGAGACCAGCAGCTTTTGACTGTCTGGAGGGAGCTAAATGGAAATGTAGCCTATAGGAAAGGTGAAGCACAGTCATGTATTTTCCTTGTTACTGGATTTTGCAGCACTTTATTTCTAGAGGTAGTCAGCACTCAGACAGCCATTTAGAATTTCTATTCCAAAGAGGGCATCTGCTTTCACATATCCCTCTATCTGCAAGACTGAAACCCTCAAAACATTCGTATATACTGGGCAGCTTCCACTCAGATGACACTCCTGCCATGCTCTCACGAGTGCCTATGCACGGGAGGGCACACACCCATCACATTCTCCCTTTGGCCTGGTGGACTGCGCAGGAGACAGACTGGATAAACTCCCATCCGTGAGGATATCATTGTTATATTTGAGCAACTCCATTCTGGTGTGCATTTGATGTCTATTTATTCCATCCCTAAGGGAAGACAGAAGCCTAAATGTGCCAAAGCGAAAGAGTTGTAGTAAGGATATTGAAATGACTGAACCGAAAGAAGTGAAACCCTGAGAATGCACCATTGCAAAAAACAGGACATACCATATTTTTCATGAGGTGCAATAAACCTAAAACTGCATGACCTCCCCCCTGCCCAGTTTTGTACCTCTGTAGAGATAAAGTTTGCTTAATTGAATTTGTTTTTAGGACAAATACGTGAAATGTGCTTCAGAGCGCCATGGTGAAAAATTAAATGCCATGCAAGCATTTCCAGGAGCATATATGTAGCAGATCATAATTATTATTTATATTTATGGAAATAATTATAATATTTATAAACAATAAGCATATGTAATAACTTGTATCCTCCATTTACTGAAAACAAATCAAAGCTACTTCTGTATGATACTGGCTACCACAGAATAGGACTGAATTTTGTGATAACAGAAATTAAAATCCTATACAGGCATTACACACTGAGTAAGCTTGTATAAGAACATAAAAATTGTGGCACAACACATTCCACACATATATGCAGTTCTGTCTGTATGTGTCAATGTGACACATTTAGGTATACTAAGAATACACTGTTGGTAAGAACTGTGATTTAATAAAGCAGAATCTGTAAAACTGTATGCATTCTTGTATATACACAATCACACATTTTTATGTATTCCCTCTCCTTAGAACATGAGTTTATAACAAGTTCAAAAAAAAGTGTATCCAAGAGTAAACTGAAATTGAATTATTTTCTAATGGTTGTCCCCATGTGTTTATTATCAACATATCTTCATGTAATTTTATTCAGAAGTTCAAGTTTTGGACAGACTTAGGTAAATTCTGCTGTCCTGCCTTTTGCTAAGCTTATTGTAAATAAAGAATAAATTGTATGGACAAACCACAAAACATTCTCTACACCTAAAAATCAAACATTCATATCTAGGAGTTTAAAAAAGTGAAGAAACACTTACTATGCAATGGATCTAGTTTTAGTTTTTCTGTTTTTCTGCCGCCTTTTTTGCTTTCAAATTCTGTTTTGATGAACAAAACCTTTTCACTAACTTGTTTACTTTGCACTGTTTTCAATAAATGAGAGCTAAGCGCTAGGTTAGTTTTCACCTTTCATAATAATGATTCTGTTTATGAGCAAGAAGAATGATTTGATGACTAATGTAACATTTATACTCACATTTTAATGCCAGTTTTGTACACATGGTATTATTTACTGTAAAAGCACTTTTGAAGGCTGACATTTTATACTTTACAAGAGCAAGGACTTACATTTTTTCTTGTTTTGTTTTTTAAAAGCCCTAGGTTTTCTCCCAGTTGCTCACTACAGTAATCTAGAACCTACACTTGGAAGGGATGGAGCTATGGGGTTCCTTGAAAAAAAGCAACCACCAACCTGGAAGAGAATTTTCACTTATGATTAGTGTGAAATTGGCAAAGAACAGTAAGAACTATGGATCAACTTGTAGCATTGTAGTCCCCTGTAGCAAAAGGTCTGGTCTTGGGAATCAGTCATGCAACAGTTATCTTGGAAATGCTACAGTCTTGGTTCTGGCTACCAAAGTCCATGGTAAGAACTTCTTTGAAAAGATATTTAAGTTCCTTTATGTTTTTTCACCATAAAACCTATCAGGAGATATTATGTGCTCCCTGTTGGTGTCACTGCCTACAACATGGTGGCACATTTGGCACATTACCAACACTGTCAGTGGGTAATAGTGAGTTCTGCCTCAAGCTATGTAAACATTGCCATACAGGACTCTTCATACATTCACCTCGTACTGAAAGAGGGTGAAATATTTGAGAATATCAAAACCCATGTGGAAGATTGTCCAATTTTAATGGAAGAGATTAAATGGTAATTTATAATTCAAAAGGATACATATTATATTACTTATTACAGAATTTGATATCCAGTTTGTGAAATTTGTTTCAGAGTCACAAGCTGAGTGGCTTGAATCAACAATCAATACATTGGCAATAATAAATTTTTCATCTAGAACTTTAGTGAGCACTACTTTGGCATTCTGGTGCCTTTTGGTTTTCGTTTGTATCTTATTGAGAGGAGCCCCACCTGACACAAGAAATCAGAAATTGCTAACATACAGTAAAAACAATTCTTTCCTTCTTTCTTTCCTCTATCGTTATTCATATTGTAAATTAGACATGTGAATATTATCACACAGAATATTCCAAAACAAGCACCTCGCTTCCCAATATAACTCAACAGAGTTTTATTAGATGGATGCTTTAGAGATTTGTAAATAAAAAGTGTTCTAACACCTGCTCCAGGCTTTTGAGAAGTAATTGAGGCAAAACAAAATTCAGGCAATTTGCTCCAAGCCTGATTTTCCCTGCACTGAAAAATAAGCCCAAGGTTCCCATCAGAGAATTTCAAATCTTACTGCTGCGAGAGCATCCTTCTCTAATGAGCTCTTGAATCATAATTAACATACAGAAAGATAATTACAATGTTTTAGAAACATTTCTTCCAGAAAGCATTTTAACATAACCAGGCAGCCTCAGAAACACATATAAAGCAAAACCTCTACAGACTGTAATTCAGACATGAGATTTGTTACACTGGTTAACCACAACAGAGAACAATGAATCCACCAGATCCTTCTCTGACTAGCTTTCCTCTTAAATTATACATGTGTTTAGGAAGACATAAGAATTTTAATGAAAAAAGCTGCAGTGCACAGAAAACTAAGCAATGGCAAATAAATAATAAACAAGGTCAAGTTTTTAATTTGGTTAGATTTTAAACACATGCAGATAGGATAATTTCAATTCTGAAATCCAGAACACTGCACAATACTATCTCTTACAAAGAATAATAAAGTTCCTTCTGCTACCAGCAACATAGGAAATCAGTGGGGAAAAAAGTCTAATGCTTAAAAAAACCAGTAATAATTTAAAATCGTCAAGGCTGGTTCATAACTCACATTTCCAAATATTTTACATTTTTCTTTATGTGTATATGTTTCTTTATCTAGATAGGTTTTGAAAGCCATAACTACTAACTAGGGCTACACTTTGTCAATACAAGGTAATGTGAAATACTGATCAGTCCAAAATATGATTTAATAATCTAATGCTAGCAGGGCAGAATGCAAAAAGATTGTTTATTGATTTATTGATTGCACAGGAAAAATCTAGGTTATTACCAGAAGTGTGGCAAAAATCAGACACTGATACATTTTCCTCATTGTTTCTGATTGGAAAACTAACAGAAGCAGTTGCTTTTGGAGTTCCACGGCAGTTTTCTTGATATAAATAAATAAAAGGCTGAGGTGAATGAATGAATTCCCAGGCGGCTGTTCACTGAGGACAGCCACAGCTGTCAGTCAAATATTTTAAGTTTTGTTCTTTCATTTACCTTAAATAGTCTATTACTGAAATTCTTGCCAGAAAATTGCATTCAACAAGAAAAGTCCTTGCAACATGCTAAACTTCTGCACTCTCAACAGACAGCAAGAGTGAATGGTAAAACTGAAGTGTTGATTTACACACACACATCCACCCCTCTCGGGAATGCTTGATTTTAAAATCTCTAGATTGGATAGGTATATACCAACTAGTATCTGGAAAATAACAAATCAAAACCATTCCTTCTCATTATAACTAGGTAAGACATATTCAATGTTCAACAATTCAGTTTAATCTGTTATACCACAAAACTCAGAGTTAATGTACCTAGCATGCAAAATTGCCCAAGCATACACTACAAATGTCAGGTGTCCTCTCCGAATAAACAACTTAAGATCATTATGAAATATGAATCTGTACTTACAGAATCTTTGCTATATTTCATTTCACAAATAGGTTGGTACAAAATCCAGTGGTATCTACTCTGCTCTGGGGCAGGAGCTCAACATCCAACCAAGGACGGAATACACAACACATGGTAACTATTAAAATATAATTCTATTTGACCCTTTTTAACTTATATCTACAGGCAAAGGAAAACAGTGAAAGACAATGTTCTGATGACACTAATTTATAGTTTTACATAAAGACTATCTAATTTTTCTGCCCATTGAAATTTTTATTGTGTGCAAGATCTGACACTGCACAGAACGCAGCTCTTGCCTTTGGCATGTAGTTTATCTGGCTCAGAAGCTTTCAATCTTGTTTTGAGGTGGAGTATTTTTTACTCTCACTTTCTGCCATGCAATATTAACCTGCAAAGTCAGGTGTTTGCTTTTCTATGTATATACATACCAATAAAAACCTGCTTTACAAAAAAAGCATTTTAATTCAGACAACAAACGAAGCTGGAATTGAAATCAAATGTCTTTCAGCATTTGAAAAACTTAATTGACAGGTAGCTTCTCATAGAAAAATTGATCCAAAACAATGAATGATGCTATACATCAGAAAAAGATCAAGTGCCTGACTGAAAATCTGTTTTTTTAGCTTGCAACTAAAACCAGTGCAAATATCACTTTCTAATTAGCAACTATACTGATTTCTGCAGAAATCACTTCAAAATAAATGTTAGTCACTGGCATGTTTCTCAAGTCAGTGAACTTATTTATGCTTTGTCACAGTGCAACCCATGAACCTGTATTTTCAAAAAGCAGAAAAAGTCATACTAAGTCATAATAGACTTACAGTAACTATAGCTAGAGACATGCATTTAAAACTCTTAATTGAAATAATTAATACAATTCCCGGTGATCAAGTTTGTAAGTCTATAACTAAGTAATTTTTAAAGATAGGCACTAAGTCTGGAAGAGTTTCAGCCATATCCTACAGCAGGCTGGATATATTCTACATCTTTTTCCCTGACTTTCTTTTTCCTTTCTTTATGTAAGACAGCAGAACTTAACATAGAACTAGTATTTTAAATTAAAATCACAGTTGGGGTTTGTTGTCTTTTTTTTTGTTTTATGGCTCTGAGAAGAAAAAAGCTTTACAGTGGGTACCCCACAGAAAAAAATACTGTAGGGAAGAAGTTTAAGGATACTGTGCTTGCCTTGAATGCAAAATATTTAGAACCAAACATAATTATACATGGCAGATGTTTAGGCTTGGATTCAAAAAATTATTGAGTTTTTATCTTTTACCTCCTGTATATCCTGGCTTTTTGGCATAGATTTCAGCCACATCTGAACCAAAAATACAGAAAAAAAAGGGGGTTAAAACAAGAGAACTCCACTACAAATCATATCGTGCCGTTCCCAACATTTCCCTTCTTTCTTTCCTAGAAACCAAAAAGCATCTACATGTAAAGTCCTGGCTTCAGTACACCATATACCCCTGCAAAAGGAATTCAGAATTCAGTTCGAAATGAAGATAGATTCATAGCTTTACACATTACAGCTGTTATTATTTGGGTAGGGCAGGAGGAGAAAAATCAAGCAGTAATTCTATCTTAAGCCAAAGTGTTAAGGTAACATTAAACACTTGGGGAAAGCAGGTGAAAAAAAGTGCATGTGTTATTTGCTTATTATTATTACACACTTTACAGTAATGACTAATTGTATATTTATGGTGGAGTTTACAGGGTAACCATAATGTTCGGCAGCAAAACTTTAAAATCTGATTTTTATAAATAAAATAACATATAAGGAATATAATGGATTTAAGTACTGTATTATATTTAATAACTCAGTTTTCTTTAAATTCTAGGAAAAGGAAATAGATTTCACATACCTTTGAAATATTACTTGATCGACTTGTGGAACGCCCTGGGGATTTGTCATTCTGGAAAACAAAATTAAAAGATGAAAAAAAGTCATGTTATTTGGATTCTACCTAATCTTTTCTGTGATTGTGAATGCAGAGTGTCTCTTCCTCTGTTGTCTTCAGTTTGGCTACGGACTGTTCACTGGAAGACAGTTCAAGAAATAAACCATCACAATAATCTTGTGAATTACATGAGTAAAAGTTTTTAAAAGTTCTGTAAGAAATTAATGCTAGCATTTAATTACTGTCGGTTTATTTTGCAGTTTTTTAGAAAAAACATTTTGAGTGAAATGAATCATCAGAGCTTCTCAAGAGAACTGGTACTTATGTATGAAAGGAATGTTTCATGACAAAAATAAGAACTTCCTAGTCACACTGAACATATTCCTGCTTTGAGAAAACACAGAATTCATCCTCTCAGGAAAATCAACAGTACTAGATGACTCCCTGGACAGATATGTTCTGAGAGCAACAAATTGTAACCATGCAGAGATGCAGTTCAATTGAACACCTACTCCTCCATCCCCTCTCACTCTTGCAAATAACACATATGCACAAACCAGCACCACAGGCTGAAATGCATTAATAAAGTGTATGTCAAAGAGCTACCTTTCTATAGCACATGGTGGTTGTGGGTTTTTTTCTACCAATCCAAAGGGGGGAGTGGAGCAGGGGTTCAAAAATTTGCTCAGTATTTACACTTCCCTGGCAATTGATCCAGCTTCATTTACACTGAAAAGGTAAGATATTTCAGAAACAGGGCTCATCGCCTTAGTAAATGCATGTATCTTAAGGGAGTAATGAAAGTATTTTTCACAGCTTTTGAGAATGTAGGTTCAAACACTCAAGTGAAACATTCACGTCAACAAGACTCATTTTTACCTAGAAGGAGTTGAACTAGATATCATGTGTAAGTCTGTTAGATAACCTGCTTGGAGGAACAGGGGCTCAAAACCCAAAGCAGAGCTTTCACTTCTGTAGCTTTATTTGCAATTCATGCATCATGCAAACACATATATGCATACACGTCCACAAGAGGCTTTCAACTTGACTATGACCCTTCTCAACCTGTATTCAACAAAACTACAGAAAAATACAGAAGCTGCCAGCTACCAAAGGCTAAATTTCCTCCTCTGTTAATGCATGTCTAGTCTAGAAATTAGTATTTCCCCAATACTTTGTAGCACAGAACACCTTTGTAGTGGTAAAAATGACCTAAAAGAAACCTTAGGCAATTTGTCAGCAAACATTTAGAAAAAAAAAACACTTTTATTTGTCATTTTTGTATTTAAAAGGCCACTTTGATCTCAATCCCAGTAAGCACATCCATATGAAAAAATAGTTTGAAAACTACTTGTTGTTTCATATACCTATGTATCTCTCTTCCTCCAGATTGTAGGTGGCTTATGTTTTTATTCCATCCCTCAGTGCCATCTTTTTTTTTTTTTGTATTGCAAATATTAATATCCTGAACTCTATCTACTTTGTCTTCACTAGCACTAAGTAGCACAATGGACACTTGTCATCAAAATGAGCACCACTGAGCTCCCTGACCACACTTTACATTTTATTCTATCATAGAAACTAATTCTCAGGACTTAACCACCTTCAGGTTTGTCAGTCTCATATTTTTTTTTTAAGAACAATTTAGGCAAAATAAATTATTTAAGTTATGCATTCATTTATTACATTTTGTCCTTGAGGTTGGCCCCACTTTGAACAGGGATGTGGAGTAGATGATCCTTTCTGACCTGAAGTAACCCATGATTCAAATATTACTTCTGTGGTATATTATCCACTGTAGCTTTGGTAATAAAATCAAAATTGCTTATCCTTTCTCAACAACATTAAATATATAGAGTTTTGAATGTCTGCATTTATTTCCATAGAAAATACACTTTGGATATTCTGGGTACATCATTTGGAGGAGCTCTGCTTTGACCTCAAAATAATAGAAGTTATGGACCCATGAAATTAATTCCCATTTTGTGGTTAGAAATTATGAACGGGGATCACAGCTGAGAAACTCCCTGCTAAAAGCATGCAGCCTTTATTATTGTCCATCACTTGGCCTAAAAAATACGTTGTATTTTCTGACAGTGTAGTGAACCCTGGAACTCTAACTGCTTTTCTTTCAACAATCTGTCATTCAAGATTCATTTTCAAAATCTGTTTCTTGACTACAGCTCTCCAGGCTTTTTACATGATTCATTCTTCTCTCTGGCACATAATCTCCTTCACTTGAGTTACAACACGATTCTGACTCTCCAACTGAAAATTCAGAGCATCCACTCTCCGCAAAGTACTGTTCCTACAATGAATGGGCTAAACTGAGAAAAAGAGTTCTGTCTAAACAGTTTTTTTGTAAAAACAAATAAATAAATTTAATCATCGTTACTAGGTTCAGGAATTTCATGGCGATTTATCCTGAAAAGCACAGTATAAATAGAACAAAAAGTGTTGCACTAAATAACAGTACATAAATCAAATACAGAATTATTCACTGAAGTTCCTATTCATACAACAAAAGAACAGAACAGAAAAGTTATGGCAAAAACACTTTTGAAATGAGTCATCAAAGAGTGTCTGCGTACTTCTGTTTTAATGATTTATGTTTACAAAGTATTCACATTGTTAAGAATAATTGACTTTTGTTATAACTAAGCGAAGAGGAACTATCTTTATTGAAGAATGCCTTCCCTACAAGTTTGCTAAACAGTAAGAATTTTTTTTTTTTTGCACAGATTCAATACTAATTTACATTTTAAAAGTTAACAGTGAAGCATAGAATATGCTGAGTTGGAAGGGACGCAGAAGGATCATCAAGTCCACCTCTTGGCCCGGAACAGAACACCCCAAGAGTCACACCATGCGACTGAGAGCATTGTCCAAATGCTTCTTCAACTCTGTCAGGCTTGGTGCTGTGACCACTGCCCTGGGGAGCCTGTTCCAGTGCCCAACCACCCTCAGGGTTGAAAGAATCTTCTCCTGATATCCAACCTAAACCTCTCCTGACACAACTTCAGGCCATTCCCTTGGGCCCTGTCACTGGGCACCACAGAGAAGAGATCAGTGCCTGCCCCTCCTCTTCCCCTCATGAGGAAGCTGTACACTGCAATGAGGTCTCCCCTCAGTTTCCTCCAGGCTGAACAGATCAAGTGACCTCAGCCACTCCTCATACGGCTTCCCCTCAAGGCCCTTCACCATCCTTGTGGCTCTCCTCTTGACTCTCTCTAATGCATTCGTATCTTTTTTATATTGTGGTCCCCAAAACTGCACACAGGACTCAAGGTGAGGCCACAGCACTGCAGAGCAGAGCAAAGACATAACCAAAGGATTTAACCAGTGACATATACATTCAAATATCTACACATATTTTTGTGCATCAAGGAAATCAGATTCCATTTTCTTAATCTTCAAATCACATTATTTCAAAGAAAGTAGCATTCACCTTTTAGAATTACACTTCTCAGCAGGAATTACTTAATGTCTGTAAAGAGGATTTTTGATCTCTGTGACTGAGTTTTCTAAATTTATATGTACACAGTTCTGGCCTTTGTGAAAGTGAAAACAAGATATTCAGAGACCTCTCAATAAAATTCTTAAACTGTGCTTTCCTCCAGTCAACAAAATAGCAAAACAACTCCTCCCAGGACTCCTCCTGGACAGGCACAAGCTTTTTGGGTTGTGTTATGAAGACCACACTGAAATGCCTCTCCTTATTACCAGATGTCGTGTACCACCAATATCTCATGTCTTCTATCCTACACTACATCCTGCAAGCAGTCATCAGGTATCTTTTCACAGGTGTGATGGCAGAAAAATAAGTTCCTGTAACTATTCTACTCAAATACCAAGAAAAATCAGTCTGTGTTTGTAAATTTCCTAAGAATTCGGTTTTACCAAGATAATTTACAAGGATATAATTGAAAATGAAATTCAGCCTTCAATATAAATTCTGGGAGGAAGACAAAGGAGAAATAATACCACAAAACTTCAGATTATGACATGTTCATAAAAGTGTTTTGGGAGGAATGTTACATGCACCTGTCCCACCACATAATAATAATAATAAAAAAAATCTGTATGCAATTAGTAATTCAAATAATTTTTAAATGTACAAAATCTCCTTTTTTTACAACAGTAAACTACCTCCTAAAACTTTATTTCAGCCCAAGACTGGGTTTTTGAAGTGATATTATTTTCAGTGACCATCTCAAATCTAAGCCCATTAAACTTTCTAATACTTTTTGTTTTGTTCAATTTGGAAATGTGACTTGCACTGTTTACAGATTTTTGGTTTTAAAGCAAGAGAATAAAACTCTGACTGGGTAGAAGAAGAGGTTAGTAATAACAAGTTTCTAAAATACTGCTGTGAATAGTTCGGGTTCTCATTTTAAAGAGGAAAGTAGGAGATTAGCTGGTTGCTTTCTGGCTCATATATAAATATTCATACGCACGGTTAACGATTTTAAGTCTTGCTGGGCAGCACAGCACAGTTTAAATGAATCCATTTGTCTGGTTTCTTTCCTCAGCTGCCCCTTGTTTTGTTCTGGCTTTGAACATCACTCAGGCTGACCCAAGCACCTTGCTAATGGATTGCACTTCATCTCTCTGAAGTGAGCACAAAAGTCTCAAGAATTAATCAGAATATCTCCGTTCACAGGAGAATCTTAAGCAACAGCTTCTGTCACACAAATACACCCAACCCACCCCCCAAAAAAAACCCTTTTACAAAATATTTTGTCTTCGTTTTCTTTTTTGTGGGCCCTAATCTTTGCATCCCAGTGGTGCCACATGCTGCTTCACCCATATGCACACAGTCCTCAGCCTTGGAGTTCCACACATGACTGCAATGACAGCTTTTCATTTGGAAGTCATGTCACAACACGTCACGAAAATAAATGCCTCCTAAATGTAAGCACAACACAGACCAAACAAACACAGTTTTGCCTGCCTGAAGTGCCTTTCCACATAGTACCCCCTCACTGGATCTGCACAGGAGCCTCCTCTCAGCACCTTTTCACTTCTAGAATTTTGGCTTTCCCTTTATGGCCTGAGATATCACATATGTAGATGATCTCAAGTAGGAACATCAGTCACTGAAAGAGCAGGAACTGACATTATTAAAATTGATATATGGACTTATATCAGTATCTCAACATGAAAACGGAAAGACAAAATCACAAACCAGGCACCATTTGCTTTAACTGTTAACCAAAAACTCCAATGCCCGTAATTAACTAAGACATAAACACACTGTAATTACTGGGCATCGTGCACAATTCTACTGGAACCCAGACTTTTTTCAATATGACAGAATTGCTAGATTCAAAGTGCCAAGTGACAGAAAAAAAAGCTCACTGTGAATATTAAAGACTGTGATACAGATGTAACCTTTAATTAAAAGAACGAAATACAGACAACAGTAACTATTAATAAAATTAAATATCAACAAAATACATGGAATATTACCATTTGAATTATTCATATATGCTGTATCGCACATATATAAATAAAACATCTAAAAATACATAACTGTCTCAATCTATTTGTATGAATACATATGTAAATGTATTTACTCTCTGCTAGTTATCTGCTACTGTGAATAGCCAGAGCCAGGATAACACCGTCTCCCATGGTGTGGCTATTGCTACATAACCCAAAAACTATTTCAGTTTCTTGTGTTGGGGGGGGGGGGTCTACATTTTTAAAACAAATACAAACATATTACTGTTTATTTAAAACTATTTATGCCAAGAAGATAATGGTAATGTTACTACTGACAGAGCATACACCCTGCCTCTTTGCCAGCTTGGACTTGGACAGCCTTTTCTTGGAAAGGACAGGAGGGGAAATCAGTTGCTGGCGATAACATCCTGGCAAATTTAGAGTAACTGACAATTCCTAAACAGGTTTGATGCGGAGAATTTATGTTCTGAAAGGAAGTCAAAGAAGATTGTAGCTCTAAAATGAGACTGAGAAAAAAGTCTATCATCAGCTGACAGTTACCTTATATTTTTCATGCAATTATTCTCTGTCCTGCTATGTATTTTATCTATTTTTTTCATACTTTCAAATATTCAACAGTCAGACATATAATTCCTCTTATAAATGAATCATACCACTAAATTACCAAATACAAAGTTACTGGTAGTTAAATCTATATTTGAAAATGTAAGAAAATCTATCTCCCTTCTTTGTAAATAAATAACTTGCTTATTCTAAGACATTTTAACTTTACTAAGAACTTCAACATTAAGGTGAAATCACCTACAAGGTCACTAGGGGAAAGGCAAAAGGAGAAGGCAAATCTAAACAGACTGAAGGTCTCTGTTGTAAAGCACAACTGTGCAAAACCAGCTAATTATCACAAAAAAAGCTTCTGAGGATGCCGAAGCATTTCAAAATGCCATTCTGACTGTCATCTGTGGAAACAGACTACATATTCCAGTGTGACATTAAAAAAAATTAGTTTAATTACCTTAGAAGTTGTATATTTGCCACATTTATTTACGGGTAGGAGAGTACATAGCAATGATCAAGGAATGTACCTGTTCATGGTCTATTGGGTAACCTTACTTAAGAATAATGTACAGGTGCTTTACTTGTCATAGGCCCTCTCACTTATTATGCAGCTAAGAAATCCTTGTCGCCAGATTTGCAGCACATAAGACCATAAAAAATTTAAATTGGTAGTCCCACTGTAATAAGGTTCAGAGTAACACATTTTAGGAAGTTATCTTCTTTTTCAGCATTTTATCTTCTAAACAAAAATTTACAATGCCACCAACTGCATTGTAAATTGCAAAATGCACCACAGACATATTGCTGTGTTACTTATGGCTGCTTCTTGCCCTGGTATCTCTAGCGTGCTAGATTCCCATCTCCGTATCAGTCTCACCGTGTCAGGGTTTGTCTCAGTGTAAGCTGCTAATAAGCATGATAAGTACATCAGAATCTGATCCACCCTCCTTTTGAGTTGAAAATGCTAATTACACTTTAATGAGGCTCAGAGCACTTTCCATCACAGGCCAAGATGAGTCAATAGCATGCTTCCTGTTAAGGCTTTCACAGTGATGCTTTTACCTGCAATTACATGCATATCTTCCATGTTACAACATTCAGTTACTTTCTCTACGTTGCACAGATGTCCAAGGTCAACGCTGTTGTCAAATGGGAACAAATGCACCATTACAAAAAAAAAAAAGAAAAAATGCTGCATTGAATCAACCTTGAAACAAAGCACAGGCATGCACAGAATACAGTCAGAAAACAGTATACTAAACACTCACCTGACGTAAGTGAAATCGCTTTCTCAGATCACAACAAGGGCCAGATTTCAATTTGTTCTACCATATGTAGCAAAAATGAAAAGGTCCTAGAAATCCTTGCCAAAATTACAAATTAAACAACCATGAAGCTGGGAATTTGTTCAACACAAATCAGTTAACAGACAATGTGTGTCACGTACTTGCCCTTGACTGATCGTGAGGTAAGAATCGAGTCAGAGGCTTTTATTGGAAAATTATTTTTGGCAGTGCCTATTGCAAATGAGAATGAGGTTTGTGCTGGTTTTGGCTGGGATAATTTTCTTCACAGTAGCTGGTATGGGACTGTGTTTTGGACTGTGCTGGAAACAGTGTTGATAATTCAAGTACATTTTGGTTGCTGAGCAGGGCTTACAGGAAATCAAGGCCTTTTCTGCCTCTTACCCCACCCTGCCAATGAGGAGGCTGGGGGTGCCCAAGAAGCTGGGAGGGGACACAGCTGGGACAGCTGATCCCAACTGAACAAAGGTGTATTCCACAGCATATGGTGTCCTGCTCAGCACATAAAGCCGGGGGAAGGAAGAGAGGATGTTTGGAGTGATGGCTTTTGTCTTCCCAAGTAACTGTTAAACAGATGATGTAGCCCCACCTTCCTGAGGATGGTGGAACACCTGCCTGCCCATGAAAAACAGTGAAAGAGGAGAAAGTTGTTTTGCTTTGCCTGTGTGTGTGGCTTTTGCTTTACTTATTAAACTACCTTTACCACAACACGAAAGTTCTCCCTTTTACTCTTCCAGTTCTCTCCTGCATCCCAACACAGGTGAACTGAGTGAGTGGCTGTGTGGGACTTAGTTGCCAGCTGGGCTTCAACAACAATAGGTTAAAGGAACAAAACAGAAAAAGGACAGGACTTCAGACGATCAACATATAAGGGTGAGCAAGAGTCTTAAAACAAAGAAGCCATGCAAAGGAGGTAAAAGGTCTTGCTCATTCATATCTCCTGCATTCTAGGAGGAAAGTGAACTTTGTCCTACTGCAATTCAGATAACCAGGAACTGAGGGCTGGAAATAGCTCTAATTTCCTTCTGCACATGCAAAGAGGAGCCATTTGATTCAGTTCAGAGGCTGAAGGAGATAATTTCCTTTCCCTCACTGAACACAAGAAAAGAACTTGGATGAATATTAAACTGTTCTAAGAACCATCTTCCACATTTTCCTGCTGCAGATTACATACTTCTTCATCCAAGTTCAGAAAATGCTGAGCAACAATCCAGCCCCAAACAATTTAAGTTTTGAGCACTTAAAGAAGTTACCACAGGACAAGTTTTCCATGTAAGCTATTTGATTGAGTTCCAGTGTATCAAAATATCACAAATTGTATACATATCCTTCAGCAATAGCACATACTTTGGAAAGTAAACCTGGAGCAGACAAGATGTTATCACACCCTCACTTCAAGGGTCGTGAAACGTGATATATTTCTATGTCCAAAGCATCAAATTATTAAAATAACAAAAAGAATTGAGGGGATTCATAGAAACAATTGCCAATAAGAGCACCAGTATTTGCATTATTCAACAGAATGCAACCCATTTTTGACAAATGTCTCCACTTAGCTCTACTAGGAGGTGAAACTCTGTGTTGCTAAGGATAGGCTTGGGCAATAAGCACCACACTGCTGTGTGCCAACAGCCTGGTCACAGCAGATCTTTCTGCTTCCTTGGTCTAGGGCAATACAGCAGACTGGACCTCCTGGCAGAGAAGTTTGTGGCACTCCTGTTTTCAAAAAAACCCCAGTCTTACACCACCCAGCTCACTTCCAAATGACACAATCTATCAGAGACTAGGGACAACAACATCCTAATCAGTTTCTAGGTTAACATACTCTAAACCACCCATAGTTTCACATGATTGTTTTCATTCTTTAAATAGACGTCAAATTTTCATACACCACTAGTTTCACTCACTGAATCCATCAGCTGACTGACAATATTTTAACCTTAAGAAAAATCACAAGCATCTAACCCAGGCTGTTGTCTGTGATTAGGCATTCTAAAATACTTAGTATGCAAAAATACACATCTAAAATAGTATCTACCCTTGTTGACTCAGGAACTGGGTGATGAACACCAGGCATTAAGCATAGCACTGCATGAAAAATCTAGTAAAATTAGCTGCCTGTGCTCTTCATATTATACCTTGGGTGCCTGTTTTATCCAAAGCTGACCACAAAGCTAAAAATTAAAATCTGCAAAGACAGATACTGGACAAGCGAAACTTGCCATTATTTTTTTATTAAAAAGTCACAGAGAAAAAGCATAAGAAGACTATAATTTAAAAATCAATTAACTGTTAGTCAGTACTCTGATGACATACTCTGGTATTATCAAGATGTATAGAATACTATTTGCAAAGGGTACTAAATAAAAAAATGCAGAGGGATAATATTAATTACAACTGAAGAAAATATTATGAAAATAAATGCATTTTTTTAAAAAAGGCAACTACAAGGGAAAAGAGATGGAATGAAAAATAAACATGGAAAAATGTTTCCCCTGTTTTGTCGAAATATGGAACCATATAAAGAGTTTTTCTAGTTCTCTTATAAACATTTCCTCTATGCATACAGGCATTTTAAAAAGCTTGCTCTTTAGAGACAAAAGAGAAACCTACAGGGAGGGTGAGCAATTGCATGAATTCATTACCATTAAGTTTTTCACCAGAGAAATGTGCATTTATTGACACTCAATACAAGACTCCAACTTTCTAACACATAGTGTCTGCAGATTTACTTGTCACATTTAGAAACACATCTCGGCCTACAAACATCTTATTAATGGTTTTGTGTTTCACTGCTATTTGCCAAGTTACTTCTCTTCAGCAAAAATACAAAGCTTTTAATTAATAATGTATCAATGTCTAACTGCAGCTGTTTAATTTCCACCATCTCACTATGTTAATCAGAGCACTTCAGCTAAAACAGGTAAACCATAGCATTTGTGATAGATTTCCACATGTCAAAACTACCTTCTGCTACTTTTTTGCTCATTTTTAAATTACGTGGCAATTATAAACAACCTGCATGATTTCACCAACACTTGATTTACATTTATTTAGCACTGAATACATGGTATGGGGATTTTGTGTTTGGGTGTGGTTGAAAAAGATACTTCGAAAAACTGAAAATGTTTTATACTTCTTTTTTGACATTTCTCAACTATAGAAAATGAAGACAACCACCACTTCCCTCCTTTTTTTTCCTCTAAAATACAAATGCAATTAACAGCCTGTAGGCTTTAATTTGTCAATCTGTTTTTCTAATGTCAGACTAGCAGTTCAGCTTAGTTTTATTACTTCTGGACAGGTGTGACACGTATATATGTCGCTGTACATATCTTGGTTTCACACATGAAATAAAGCAACTCTTTAATTATCACTTATTTTCACACCATATTACCCTTCTTAAATGGGTCTGACATACAGAACAAGAAAGTGAAATAGAATCCTCTTCACCATGACATCAAGCTGTCATTTTGTCTCTCTCTGGGATGAACAGAAATGCAACACAATAAATTCCACTGTAGCACTCTTAAATCAAATGTGTATATTATTTACACATTACTATCATTTACAGATGATGTATTTAAGCATTTCCATCCTTAATCAATAAAGATCTGTCTTTTCATTCTGTCTTGTACAACCAATACTTTAGTACACTGTAACCCCCAGTCTGCCCTGCGGATTTAGGGGGAGGAGGTAGTTGGATTTACTCTGGGAGCTGCGCAGGAGAAACAACAAAATTCTCAGGAGGTTCAAAACAACTTTTACTTGCAAACTTTAGAACATTCTGATGGAATAAGGCACTTCCCACCTAGTTGTTTTGAGCAAATCAACTGTTCCTCCAGTCTCCTCCATACACTAGGCACTGCATTTATTTTCCAAACCTCCCAGTACAAGACACAACTTTGCTTTTCCATAAGATGCAGTGAATCTGAAGAGAAGGCTTTTCATCGCCATGCTGAACTCCAATCAGTGTTTGTTCCATTATCAGTCTGATTGCTGTTCATTCTTCTCTCATTAGTAACATCTTTTCTCATCCTTCAGGATGCTACCCCAAACATCTTCTCTCTGCAGTGAACCCCTCTATTGTAAGAACACTCTTGGTGGTCAGTATAAATTTCAGCCAATAGTTTTAACTTCTTTACAAGAAAGTAGATGTGGTGCGTGGACCATATAATTTGATTTTTTTATTACATAGTATGGTATGCATTCCAATTTATCTTTGTTAAGCACGAAAATATGCAGATTTTTTAATTGAAAAGACCAGCTAACGCATTTCAGAAGCTGGAATTGAGGGATCACATTGCTGTCTGTGTTTTTGTGACCTCCTGGATTCCAATCAATTAGTACCAGAGATGAAAGCCTCTGGGTGGTCAAGTAGTTTTCTAACAGCCAAGTGTTTATCAAAGAACAAAAGTTTAATTAAATACACAAAGTGCCTCAATTACAACAGAGCTATAAAACATTACTTGATTATGTGCTGTACGTTCAATATCACCCCTTTTACATCTGCTATCTAATTAAAGTTTTATGTCTTTATGTTGTACACTGGTGGCCGGGATTCCTACTTCTGAATGCAGACAAAAAGTCATAAATGTTACCATCTGAGTAATTTATTCTGTACCAGCAGGTCCTGTAAATCTTGGTGCTATGGGCTTAGCATGTCTGAAACCTTACAATCACAAGCTGAAAATAACAAGATGTAAGAACATGAGGAAATTTTATGCCAGTTGAATCCAAGATGTACATAGATTCCATAGATATAATCATTAGTAACTTTCCTATTTCTTCTGGAAATCTCTCAATTCATCTTAATATGAGATCAGGTTAATAAATAATTTAGCAGATTTTGGCTTATCATTTAATATAATTAGTCTAGCTATTATGTAGTTCGCAATTTTCAACATAAATGTGAACACTGCAACTCATGTCCCTTTAACCCTCAAAGCAAAATATAAACTTTAGGGCCTGAGTTTCTATAAAATGCATTTCAACAAAGTTCTGTATGAAAGCTCCTGGAGTGATACATGTATTCACAGTAAAAGGTGTAGAAAACTGGAAAAAAGACAGCTTCAAGTTAAAGTGTGTCTCTACAGCCACTTCTCTGCTTTAGAACTAACACTGAAGTTAACTCAAAACTTCTTTCTACATATTTCAATACATCCTTCATAAAACACAGAATCATAGAATTGTTTAGGTTGGAAAAGACTTCCAAAATCGCTGAGTCAGTTGTTAACCCAGCCCTGCCAGATCTACCACTAAACCGTGTCCACAAGCACCACATCCACACACCTTTCAAATAACTCCAGGGATGGCGACTCAAACACTTCCCTGGACAGCCTGTTCCAATGCTTGATTCTTGTTTCAGTTACCTCTAGAATATTTTAGGACAGCAGGTTTTTTTCCCTCTGCTTTCTGAAATATTCATTACATTCATTAATGAAAGGATGCTGGGGAAATTACAATTAAGTTGGGCTTATTCTTAGAACTCACAAGCCCTAGCTATTGCTATATATTCATTTATTCAGTCGGGATGGAAGGAAACCATTACACAAAAGATTTTTTTGGTTCTTTTCCTTTATAGCTACCTTGATGTTTAATTAAAAGGCTGAATGTTGGTTCAATTTTCCACATAAAATAATGCAAGTAAAAAGGAGTGAGGAACACAGAATACACCTATTTGTTAGCAAACTTGCCAACCAAGTTATACATATTCATGACAGAAGGTTTCTACAGACAGACATGACCTACATTTAGACTCAAAGATGAGTTGAGAGATGAGCACGTACAGCACAGCACTTACCGATTACTCCTTCTTAGCAGATTTTGTGTTATAAACAGAAATCTCTTAGATGTGAAGAGAAACACCAAGGGGCTAAGGAGAAGGAAGGCTGGGGAAAACAGATGATAATTACACTGTCCTGCTGGAGACAAAATGCTACTCTAGCAAGAGAAGATTTTACTGTTGAGAGCACAATTTCTGATTCTAGATGTGACAAATGAAGGAACAGAAAAATAAGACCAAAATATAAGAAGCAGCTCTGCCAAGATATCTGATTAACTGTAATGCAAAGACTTTGCAGGCAGTTATTAATTCCTCCCAGTCAGACCTTCATGCCTAATAAAAAAGTCCCTGGCACCATTAGGACAGAAAATAATTCAAACTTTCCCAGGGTGGCTATAAATAACTACTTACCAGAACATGGAATAGACTACATTTATTTTATTAATATCTGTTAATTACTGCACAGAATTTAGACTAATGTGTTGGGAGTAACATCCTGACACTGTAATTGACTTGAGTATTTGCACACAATATTCTATGCATTTACTCGTGTTTGTCTTCAAGGTTGTAGCTGCTAAAAAACACCACTGAAATTATCCAGTCCCTTATTCATGAAACATTTTAATTACTGTCTTTGATACCAGTTAATACCTTACGCTCCTAATTTTTTCCATTACTGCAGGCAATAATGAAGCATGTGTGATTTCATTCTATTCTTTTCTGTGCTTTGTCACCAAGGAATCCTGTCTTGCTTAGTCACTACACAATGTGAAATAACATTACACCCAAATCTCTAGCGTCATTTTCTAAATATAATAATAATAAACACCATACTTCCTCGCATGTCAATAGATCTCACTGTAAAAAATGCACTAGATTTTCAGTCTTTAGTACATTTACAGATGTCCAGAAGTCTATGTTCAAGCACAATTATACCATTTTAAGAAAATATACAATATTCTGCCACTTGTATCTGAAGCAGGTATTTAACTAGTGACTTACACATAGTCAAATGGAGACTTGTCCACTGAAGATTTGGCTCATTCATCTCAGGTCACGGTCCACAATTTGCAATCTGATGCTCATAGAATATCCTCAGCAACGTTACCTTTCAGATTTTTGGAAACCTCACCTCCCAACGCTAGCAAACATTGGCTTACACAAATATAAAAACGCAGATGGTATTCAGGTGATTCTCTCCTAGGTCTAAAAAACCATCTTTAGCTCCAAATGAACTTTTTTCCCTTGTACAGAAACAGTAATCTTGCCAATTATTACTATAAACAAGCAAAACAAGGCTTTCACAATGTGAGATTGTAGAGAAGAAATTATTACAGAGAAGAGCCTCAGAGGAAGGATTAAGGATTCAATTTTAGGTCCTGATATTTTTATTAAGCATTTAACTGATTAGAAATGATGAGTGATCAAGCAGAAAACAAAGTAAAGGGATTAAATCTATATTTGTTTTTCTTTACTTGCTTCCAGAGTTGAGTTTCTTTAAAAATAGCACACAAAATCTAATTCCACAAAACATGTTTGTGTTTTAACTTAGAAGGGCCACGGAAAACTACAACAAACTACAACAATGAGCTGAGAAAGAGGACAGGTTAGAAAAAATGTCACTAGAGAATGAGACAGTTTCAGTATCTTCTTTGCTGTTCCTATTTCACAATAAAGACAAAGCATGAAGACGTAATTTCAACATTCTGTTTTCAGTTTACCTTAGTTCTTTCCAAGCTCAGCTGTGTGCTTCACCACTTCAGTAATAAACTTCTCCTTTTTTCCAATGCAGGACAATGATAATGTTTCTGGATAACAATGATCCACTACTCCAATGTGACTCCCAGTAGTATTTAAAACATATGGCTTCTTGAGTATGCTTCAAATATGTGTCCTGGTTGGAAGGTTAATTAAACTATGATTCTATCTGTTTTTCCAGTTGTAAAGGTCAGTATCCAGATTGAACCTACACTGAAATGAAATTAACCTTTTGCATTCAAAGAAAATAGATGTGCTAAAACCACTGAACTGTGATACATCCAAGCACTACAGCACATAACTCAGCTTACTCATCCATATTAGAGACAAACTAAGGAGGAAAGATAAGGACAAACTGACAGAACTTCTGAAAATGGTGCCAATTAGCAGGATGATGAATATAACCTCATACTGTGATTACATGCAGAAACTTTACTAGTGATAAAAGATGAAAATATAGTTCCCAATAACAGCTCCAATATGATTTCTCTTTTAAAATCAATGTACACATGGTCTAGCTGGACAGGACAGTGGAAGCCCCTTCCCCTTCCCATTATTTGCAAAAAGACAGTTCCTGTGAATATGAACATCTCAGCCATTAAATTCTCTCAGCCTGCACTACTCACAGCGAGCATGAGGTGAGATCACTTCCTTCCCTGCATTATGCTTCAGGGAAATTGGATTAAAATGTGCTCAGAAGGCTCAGATAAAAGCAGAAGATTAAGTGCTACACAGGTAAAATATGTTAAGCCTCTGTGATGCAAAACCTGTAAGGCAAAGAATAACAGCTCTTTGTATAAGGAGATCCATGTGGGAGAGAAGTCATGTAAAGGTCCCAGATCTCCCTCATACAAACAGATAACACCATCTCCCTGGAGTCACTCTCTGACTATGATATGTTCTCATCGTGCAACTGGCCTCTGCAAGCAACTGGAAAGAAGCAATAGTGCAGCTGGATCTTCTTCCCTTCTCAAATCTGTATTTGAGCTGCTCAGTAAGAATCTCCACAATGTAAGCAGAGAACAAGTGAGATTAGCTCCTAATGGCAGCAATGTTAGGGAGTACTTCCAGTAAAAAAAACCACAACACGGCCTTGCTGTCAGTCCCTCAGTTGTGTCATGGCAAAAATTAGCACCAGGAGCCTGAATCAGCTACAGGATGTGAAAGATCCAAGGAAGAAATCTCCACCCTGCCTCTGAGATGCTCAGTCAGTACCAAGAATCTATTGTTCCTCTT
The DNA here is from genome assembly GCA_013397055.1 of Pachycephala philippinensis. Lineage (NCBI taxonomy): Eukaryota > Metazoa > Chordata > Aves > Passeriformes > Pachycephala > Pachycephala philippinensis. The sequence goes on from VWZT01010236.1 coordinate 109,969, forward strand.
TAAATATAAAAAGAAAAGATACTTTTACACCACTTCAAATCACTTCTGCAACACACTCCTGCTCTTTGAGTGCCCCCATGGATGTAGCTTTGAGTTCATATTTACATCAGCTTCTCAGTGCACTTCTCCAAGGGCTATAATTGGTACAAGTTCTTTTGTGGTGCTAAGAATCTGTGACACAGAACAGGAGCAGTGAATGCAAAGCTGTGTTTTTACAAGCACTTACTGGAATTTGAGAGTAGGTATCGGGATATTAGTAACTTCCCTTGCATCCTAAAATAAATGTGTTCTAACACCTGAACTTTATTGAGAGTCAAATAGAGTCAAACATTTACCTGGTAATCCACTGAGGCGTTCCCTTTACCGGCACCAACTCAGGCGTCTGAGCTGTGCACCGATTCCCATGACAACAAGTTTGTATATTTGGCAAATAAAAAAACTCTGGTAAATTCAGGTCTCCTCTTTTACTCTTAGATACTTTAAAAAGCATAAAGAGTAAATAGTGACAAATACAATAAATGGCTCGTGGTATTTTTAATGATGAAAATAACACAAAACAGAACCACCATTAAAACAAAATGTTTTTCAGTTATTTCAATTACTTAATTATGATAAGACTCATATGCACTTAAAATGTACTGTAAGCTGTCAGCTCTGCTGTAAGAACTGTTGTACAGAAATTCCACTGTACAATGTATTTTTTACTTAGGGTAGACAAAAATAATTAAAAAAAAAAAAGACACTTTCCCCTCAAAGGTTCTTTGCCTTTCCCTTAGTCTTACCTTCACAAATTCATCTTGGCCACCATGAAACACTATTTTCTTGCTACCACTGACCATCTGTTAACTTTTCCTCTGTTATTCTCTGAGCCTCCTGTGAAACAGTTTATCAGTTAAGCTAACCAAGACAAACAAAAAAATTCTTGGAGCTTTATTCTGTTATTTAGCTGGTAACATAATTGTTGAGCAATGAGTGACCAACTCAGGTCTGACTGTGTCTCTGCAGCACTTCATGTTCTGTTTAGCACTGTCAAGTCAAATTCAGATACAACAAAAAAGTTATAACTATCCAAAACTGCAGAGAAATTAACAATAATATTCCATATGAAAATTACTGAGATTCATTTATACCTCTCTGAAGCTCAAAACCTTCTGCATTTTTGCTTATGAAGCAGTTAGACGAGATGTTTTCTATTCTTGCCTTAGCAAATATATATTGTTCTTTACTTCAAATTTTGAGAAGCAGGTAAATTTTCACATTGAATTCAGCACCCTTTAGTGTTAAAAACTCAATGTACAGCTGTGAAGGATACCTACAAAAAGTTGTGTTCATGTGATGAAAATGTGAATATACCCTCTGAGTGATTATACGTAAAAAGACATGAGCCAAGAAAATAAAAAAGACATTAAGCAACAGAGCAACAGTAATCCTTTTTCTTCCCCCAAGAATGAGAAATCTGCTGGAAAATTTGTCTGGTTAACAGATGGAAAGGCCTTTGCGCAAGAAACAACCAGATAACTGTTCAAAGTAGAAGATGGACAATAATCTGAAATATGTTATAGGGCTACAAAATCATAAGAGACATAGAAAATAGGAAGTTATTTTTTATTCTACCAGTACAAGAACTAGAGAACATAAAATCATACAAGATAACAGTAGATTTAGAACAAAGTAAATACTGCATGTGGGTAATGTTTAATAAGCATATCAGAAATTTTTCACAGCTCACAGAGGATTAAAAAGCGACTGAATATACTAGCAGAAGGAAAGTTCATTCCAGGGGAACACATAAATAATTATTTCTTGGCTAGGAATTCGCTGAACTACAATGTACTGGGTGCCAGGAGAATATTCTGGGGAGTCACGCTAACAGCTCCCCTCTTACCCTTCTCATGGCATTCACAACGAGCCACTGTCTGAGACAGCACACCAGCTACGTGGGCTTTTATTTGTCTTCATTTGGACCTTCTTACGTTAATAGACATAAATTGGATAATTATTAGACTGAAATTTGTCATTTCAATTACCAAGATGGGTATAAATGAGAACTTTTCACGCAACAGAACTGTTTTGCAATATTATCCATGACAGTTATTTCACTAATTCAGTCCGGGAAGATATCTTTGCAAATGTAAAGCAAATTATTTAGCTCCCATTAACTTAAAAGTTACTGGAAGTAACTGGAAGTAGTTTCTATTAGCTGGAAATTCAACAGCCCTTAAAACTGTGAGGAGATTTTTTTTTTTATGTAAACGTGAAAACATGCAATACAAGAAAACTTTCATGAATTCAGACTGCCCAAAGATAAGATGAAATCACATGTGGTATGAATCCTTTCCTGTTAATCCATCTGTATGTGGGGAAATTCCTGGTGAATTCTTCATCTGTAGCTATGTCTACACTTTTTTGTCATAAATTCAGAGTAAATTAAACAATCTCCTTAACTTATGACATTTGGAAATTTTTTTACCATTTATAGGAAATTAAATTCAATGGTTTACAATAGCTGAGCAAAACCCCCAAAATATATAAAGGGATTACAAATACTGCATAATGTAACTAGGATTAGTTTTGATTATATTTTTACTTTGAAGTTAGTTGGCCAATTTGTCCTTAGTGGAAAAAATAGAGCTAGAGATCAGCTTTAGTAACAGACTAGTAATTTTCTGTCATTTAGATTAGCTTTCCATTTCTTCAAAGCACGGTTTTCAGAAGTTTATTTTCTTCCTTTCAAACCAGGGAGTATATTATTACACAAGATACTTGACCTCTGACAGTGTGGTCCCACTACTTAGTGCTTGATAACAAGATCTCCTTCAATTGCCAATTTAAAAAAATGCACAGTAAACCATAAAAAATTTGACAAAATATAAATAAGTCAAAGGTTGTTGTAAACAAACTTATTCTACAGATTCTGACTGAGATGGATACCTGATTATCCACACTACTACTTTAAACTGGTAGGAGTAATCTACAGAATGTCCTATATACATTTCTTAGAGAATAAATCACTGTCATGCACATTTTCAAGAATGCAGATACAAGATACTTTATTCTTTGTTTAGAATACAATTTTTTAATGAAAAAAAATTAAATACAAAAAAAATTATCAGCATGTCAGCATACCTGTATTAGACCTGTAGCAAACCCAAAAAAGAAAGCATCTCAGCAGACTTGTGACACAATAGTTTATCAGGGCTAATATCTCTGCACATTCTACTTAGGGTACCACTTTACACACCATATTCTTGCACTTAACATTGCAAACTTACAATTATCAGGTATGTAACATGGCAGAGAATAGCCTTTTTTGCTCTCAGGTACCAAAACCAGAAACCAAATACCCCGATGGAAGCCTAAATTCCCAGTGTGCATGTGTAGCTAAGGAATTTTACAACAGCAGGCAGGCTTTACTCTGCAGGCCACTCAAGGAACAGTAAGGAATATCTAATTCTTCCATCACACTTGATAAAATTTATGTAACAGGACCTTTAATGTGTAACCTATATAAAGAATAACTCAGCTTTTCCATCCTTCCTATGATTACTGTGCAGAAGTTAGTCAACAAAACCTCACATGAACACATGTAGGTACCATCACAAAAACATAAATAGACTGAGTTATTAGTAAAAATGGTTGAGATTCCTTTTCGATTTTCTGTGTATTAGATGTTCCTTGAAACAAAAGCATTCCATAGGGTTTGCAGAAAATTTAATTTGGAAATGATTCCCACTCGCCTAACAAGAGAGGTTAGTTGGTGGAATCAGTTTATCCAACTATGAGACTCCCTTTTTTGTCTGATTCAAACCACAAAACTGGTATCTCTCCTGGGATAATACCACTCTGTGGCTGGGGAAGAAAGAAATAAGGGAGGAGGAAGAGGAGAAGAATTCCAGTTTCATCCTATTTTGAATAGATTTATTTTTGTTGTTATTGGAGGTGAGCAATTTTTTCACCATAGTACGCTTTGAAAAACTTTACTGAACACTCCAATACAGTTCTGAACTAACCTGAATTTAGATATTATTTCTGCATGAGATAAAAGAGAATTGTCATCAGAAACTATATCCACTTCATAAGTTCCCTGCTAATGGGCAGCATAATCAAGAATAGTAGTTTTCTTTCTCATTCTAATTTACAGGTTATAGAGAAAACCAGTGTATAACATACTCCTTCCTTTCTTAATGTCCTTAACTCATCTAACAAAAGTTTCAGAAAAGTTTATTTAAATACTTCAACTTTTTTTAAAAAAAGACCTTTGGTGAACTTAATAAAGAAAAGATTTCCAGATATATTTTGATAAATGAAACCAGATGCTAAATAGTGATGTGGGAATATAATTTTATATGATGCCAGCAAAGAGCGATGAAGGGGAGGGGGAGAAGAGTTATGCCATGCATGCTTCATGTTGTGACTCCTGAGAATAATTATTCTGAAAACCCTGATGAGTAGATCAGTGCTATAAAATTTCATTAGACACTACCCTGAGTATTGCACAGAAAATTGAAGTAACTGAATGAACAAGCAAGAAATAAGAACAAGATAAAAGACAAATAAAAGAAAAAGCTGATCTTTATTAGTCCTAACGACCTCTATTGGTCCTAGAGACTTAATTCATAGCCCCACAAGCCCCTTAGGTGAAAAGAGACTTCAGAGGAAACATTTAAGGAAGGATATACAGTCTCAGAGGCTTTGGGAAAAGAAAGGGAACTATCAACAACATGGACAAATATTAATTGTCTTTTCAGCCTCTTGCCCCCAGCTTTGACTTTGTTTGTGGGAAAGAAAGAGAAGATTAACTCCACATAAAGCAAGGAAAGACCTTCACATTTTGGTACTGACAAAATGATAATTCAGCCCCGCCATGAAATTAAATCATGCACTCCATACAGTACCTCACAACTCGTTCTTCTGGGAACTAAATAGCTCATTAGTCAGCTTGCCCTTTTTGGAACTCTAAGTTTTTCCATCCTTACCCAAGCTGAGTAGCATCTTGACATTGTTAATCAGATCATAACAGAAAATCCTAAATTATGAGAAAGCTATAATACTCCTAAACCCATTTGCTATGACATCCAGTATGTGCATGGTCTTCCCCTGCTGCTGAAGTGATCTATCCTTATCTTGCCTTGAGCTGAACTGCTATTTCCAATTTTGCTACCATTTCTTCTTTTTTTTTTTTCTTTTTTTCTTTTTTTCCCCCCAGGCCTTGAAGATTAGGCTCAAGCCTCAAGATTTAATCTAAATCTTTTTGAGTCAGAATTTCTAAAGTCTGGACAAAATGTATAATGTTCTAGAATTTTTGTCCTAGGCCTTACTGCTGATTTACATGGTCTCATTCCTGTGATTTACTCTCGTATTGATCAGTTCTCATACTTAAAGTTTCAAAAAAGACAGATTTTAATCCTGAGGAGGATTCTCTTGAGGAATTCATAACAGCACACTGACCATTTTTCTGAAAGTGTTAATTTTGGACGCTACAAAACCTATTTTAAATTGCCGTATCTAACTTTCAGTATTTGCAGTGGTAAAACAAAACAAAGAAACAAACAAAAACTAGCTTTGTCCTAGTTGTTTTTACTTTTTATATCATGTAAAGCTTTTCATATCATGTGAAGCTCATGGAAGCTCCTTCCTGAACTTTCAGCTCCAGTATCTTCGAAAGCAACTAATTTCTAGCTGAAAACTTTACTTCTTTTCTTGCCTGAACAATTCCTTCTTTACAAGATTAAAATGGTAATTGCTATTCTTATTACATGACACATTTGGTTTAGGACAGTATTTCATATATAACGACTTTTAATCCAAGTTCTTCAATAACAGGTTTCTTTATAACCCTTTTAATAACTGACACTAAAAGAAATATGCATCCTTTCTGAAAATTATCAGGGAAATGTTATCATTGTGCTAGGCACTGATGAGATCACGTCTATAATAGCATGTGCAAGGACAGAAACATAAGAAAGATTAATTGAAACTGAACGGGGGGCAGAAAGGCAGTAGAATCACTAGAGAAAGCCACACTCCTAAAAAGGCTTAAAGATTTTGACTGGTTTAGATTACCAAAATTATGACCAAAATGGGATAGCTGATATGTATAAAGGTATAGCTGCAATAGGTAACTAGGGGTAGGAAAATTTAAGATAAACCATAGTTTACACAAAATAAATGGGTTAAAAATATCCACAGAGTAAATTTAGGCAGGACACAGAATATTCTTAATTGCTAGAAGAACAATTTCCCAGTAAAGGGAGAAAAAAATGTGACTATTGACAATAAATCAAATAACATGAAAGTTATAACAGCACATTACTGGACTCCATGATGGAGTAAGTCACCTCTAAACATATAAATTTTTTTTGGAAAGAATGTTTTGTAGCTTTCATTAGAGTGAGTGATTCATTTTCACCAAAATTGCTGCTTAGTAGGAATTTTTTTTCCTTCAAACAGTCTACCTTCCACTGGAAATACAATTTTTTAAAGCTTCAAATTATTAATGTCAACAAAACAAAAATTTTTGTTTCAAACTTGGGCAATACCTAGAATACTGAATGGCCTGAGCAATGCTTTCAATGCAAAAATTACCCAAGTTTTGGTTTTGAAATTCCTATGAAGCACAAAACGGCACAAGCACTTTATTGCCTTTTGCTCTCAAGCAAGTGTGTAAGTCTGACCTCTCAGACCTCACACTCCATGTATCAAGGCAGCTTATTAAAGATTTTGTTGATGTAATATGCAAAATACAGTATAAGTAAGGCAGTAGTGGCAACTAACTCGAATACCAAAAACTTGGCTTCACGTTCCCTTATTTCAAACACAGAAGCTCAATTTTCAGCTCAAAGCTTAGATACACTTTTTTGTTAAAGTGGGAAGAAGAGCTCCTCTTTCAGCAAGAAACCCACATTTTTTAACAGTAGGTATTTTTGCTAAGAGCATTCTTTAGGAACATGATACAAAATTACATATGGTATCCAAGATGGAAATCTACTACTAAATCAAACCTGAGATTAATAGTTAATTCTTTTATAATGTATTATTTCCTGTACACTGAATAATCCCTTAGTATCAACAGAACTTATCCCTTTTTTTAGTTAGCCAGTTTCAAAATAATTAACAAACACATAATCCTTGACTCTGTATCTCCTCAGTGTTTTCAACACTGCTCAAGGACCTTATTAGTCACAGAAAGGATTTGGGCTTCTCTAATCTGTCAATCCTCTTTGTTCATCCAAAGGCTATTTCCATTCATTGTTACCTTTTCTTTCTCAAACACATTTGTGACTTTTCATTCTGCCTTTCATACACTGAGCACTCCAGCAAAACTGAGCTTCGAAACCATGTTTGTGAATATTCACTCAAATGAACTTTGAGAGTTTAGCTACTTTAGCTAGCTAAATATTTATTGCCTTATACAGCAATTTACTGTTAAATTTTAAACCCAATTCCTAGTATTTGTAACAAATATGCATTTTTTAAAGTTTTCCTTAGAATAGTTGTCAATAAAACTATTCTTATACAGAAAAATATTTTTATTCAAAATATTCCCTATGTCAAAATTATCCCCAGCTATGACACAACATTTGCACCTTGCAAGATGTTTCCATTAAAATTTTATAACTCTATGAATCCTTGATTCCCTCTTCTTTCAAAAGTGACAGTTAATTCCATTATTTAAATTTTACTATAAGAAGCTATTATTGAAAGGTATAAAAATAAACTAAATTCTGGCCTGCTCTTTTATAAATACCACCATTTGAATATATATGGCCAACTGAACTGACTCCCAATTTTTTGTAGTGAATTTTGCATCTTGCTATTACTTCAATACTTTGAAGGTGCACAATTTTCAATTTAACCTATAGGAGAAACTAGGCAGCAAAAACTCTGTAAAGGAAACTTCACTAGAATACTAGAGCATTCATTAAAAAAAAGATGTATTTTATTTATGGGGAAAAGTTTCTTCTTCCCCTGCAGCATTTCTATACTTCACAGATGATTCTACAACTGTCAGCTCAGTTGACATGAAATTATAAACACAAACTGTTCCAAAATCTGTACCACTTTATATTCAAATTTCATAAATGATGCAAACACCAAAATACATCTGCTTTGATTTTGTAATACCATGAATTTCACTAGTATATTGATATAAAACATATTAAGTTGCAAGCTATACCATAAACCATGTACCTTGGGATACTGGTGAATATCTAAAATCTAATATCTGTTTATTCTATTCAGCTTTGGTAATAGGATATAACATTGGATTTCCTCATTTGATTTGGGTGCAACGATGAGAACTCAATTAAAAAAATTGAAATCTGCCATGCTGTTAGAACTCTGATTGCCCCCAACCTAACCCAGAAATTAAATGAGAAACAGACTTAACTTGTGACACCATGGCAATGTTATAAGCAACAAAGTTAATTTTACCTTCCAAAACAAACCATGTCCAATGGCCAATGTGTCACAGCACTCCTTTAACCTAGCAGAATTCCAAAATTACAGTCTCTGACAAATAAACAAGTTCAGTTAATGTCATGTGTTTGAATACCCACAGCTGATGTGAGATTGCAATGACTCTGCAGCATTTGATCAAGTAAGAAATTGAAAAAAAACCCATTTTATTCTTCCCTAAATGAAGGAGATCCAGCAAGGCTGACCTTTTTTCTTTTCTAGGAGAATCTTGGTTGCACATCTGCAGCACTGGACCTGGCTCTGCTGATACATACTGCCTTGTTATGGTGCAGATTGCAATGCACGACACGTGAAGATTTGTCCATTAGTGCATTATCTCCTCTGTGCTCAGCATTCTGCTTATCTTATCAACCCAACGCAATGGTGCCACCAGTGATTCATTCAGGCTTGACTTACAACAGAGAAAATAACATCTAAAATTCCCATTCAATTTGGTAACGACATCAAAAGCTTTAATGCAAATCTACACGTTCAGTGTAAAGCCTCAGCCTGAATGATGTAAATTGCTTATCGTTGGTTTCTCTTCTTTCACCAGTAAACGGAACCCTGCTATGTGGGCATGGCTAGACAGCCACAGAATTGTAATGAATTCATTGGCATACTGGAAATACACGAAATAATAGGAAGTGCCTGATGATACACTCATGCTCCTGGTGAATGCTGCTACCAGTGTTCATAATGAGGCCTGTGCCAGCTCACTGTCAGAAGGCTGGAACACAACCTAAAAACTCTGAGATACATTTTTAAGTCAATTTCTGTTTAAGAAAAAAAAATAATTAGTGACCCTGAACATACCCTAACCTCTACTCTAACAGCCTAAGCATGGATAGAGCTACTAAAGTAAGAATATTAATTTTAAAAGTTAATTTTTATTTCCCTAGTAAATTGAGTCTTCATCTTTTCCTACCTTTTATTTTTGTAAAAGGGTTTGTTTACCTTCATGCAAAACCATAATTTTTCTTTTTCAAAAATGCTTTTTTTTCAAAAACGTACTTAAATCACTCTGCAAGTTCATGTGCTGACTGAGCTTTAAAAAGTAGGATATAATATGGCAAAATTATTTCTTACTTTCATGGATAAATTTGGGAATTCGAGATAGATGATCTTGCTGGTGCCATGGGAGAATTGCAAATTTCCCACTAGATGTAAGCAATGTAAAATTTGTATCTTAGCTTATTTTCAACTACTTGAGTAGTTGAAAAGAGAAGTCATAAAGAGAAACAATGTATACCCAAATAGTTTATTTATGGTGTTATTTTTAAACCACTAAAATATTACGTTACTTAAAGTATTTGATCATATGGCTGGATGTAGCAGTACTTATAAATCAGTGTTGACATTTTAACAAACACAAACAATACAGCACATGTTCATATTTAGCAATCTATCAGGAACTTAATGTCTTTTTTTTAGCTCACTAAATTAGTGGAATTAATAGGGTTTTTTATAGTCCAATATCTTACTGCATACCTGAAAGAACTAATATTATGGTTAACAAGAACCTTGACGACTTAACTCGGAAGTTATGAAACCTGGCACACTTCAGCATAACAAGCATACATCAGAACAAAGAATTATTACATAAGTATAGAATTATTGAAAAAATCTAGTGGTTATTTTAATTAAGTACTTGCATTTATACATCCTAATGCCTGTGTGACAGAGAACAACAAAAAGCACATTTAACATTCCTCCTAATCTATCAAGTCCCAAGCTATTTCTAAAACAGGTTGAATGTTTCAAAGGTGCTTGAACACTCAAAAAACCAAAACCTAAGCATCTCATTGCTATTATTCCACTTAAAACCCTTCGTTTTAAAACATTCCGAGGCTGCTGTTAAAAGATACCAAAATAATATTCACACAACCAATGGAAGGTGTAAATAAAAAATATGCTTTTAAGTGCAACTATACTAATTAAAGGACTCCACAAGTAAGAAGAGGCAGAAAAAAACAACATAAGACATGGAATCATAGAAAAACTCTTCCCTGTGAAATTATATTAATTGCCTATGCAAGTTTAGCAAACAAGAAAAAAAAATCATGCCTCTAAGTAAGGAATAATTAAGTTTAAAAGTGTGTAAACTGAACAGGTCACCTGCAGCCCTGGATTCAGAGGTAATCTGACAATACTCTGCTGCTTTCATATACACCCTGCATTCAGTCCTTTCTCCCTGCACAGCTGCACATCTTGATCTTGACCCTTTTAGCTTTTCATCACATTAAAATCACATCAAAAATGTTAATTATCGTTTTCCAGTGCGAGAGCTTTCAATGACAGCACGTAACTCCAGTAAAGTATTTGAATATAAAGCTTTTTCCACGTTTGCATGGTAAATCGCCTGTTTGCCTAAATCATGAGGACAAACGAAAGACTACTTCCCATATAAATGTGTAAGGTATAAAAATAACTACTTTGAAACAAAACTAAGATTTAGATCAGACTTTGGGAGGGTAAATTCCCAGCAAGTGTCACAGTGCATAGGTATTGCAGAGGGTCTGCATAAATTATTCTGTCCCATACCAAAATAAAAATTTGGCTTTTAGCTAAGTGTACTGTGCAATGCCAAAGAATCTAGTACTCTGTAAGCAATATACAACGCTGAGACATCTCAAAATCAGGTTATGTGAGGCACAACAATTACTTTTTAAACACATATCTTCTGCTGAATTTACAGATAGAAGAAGACAGGAGTAGTCTTTTGGTGATGCTTTTTGTACAAACAAATCATAGAAGATCTGTCTTCAAACAGAGTCATGAACCTTTTCGTTTCACCTTTGATTATGCCTGATTTTAGAAACTCTACTGTCAAGTACCTAAAGAACCAACCTGGGAACAAAATTATTAATTTAACTTCTTCCTGAATGTATTCAGAGAAAGATTTACAAGAAGTGATAATCAAGGACAAACTACTCCTCCAGAGATTCTGCCCTGATTCCAAGAACCTTTCTGCCTTAACATTTTCAAAAACCAAAAAGTCTTGGTTAAATTTTAATCCAAAATCATCCCCCAACCACATTCAGCAGCAGTTTTTATTTACACTGAACTTCCACCTCCTCATGGCAAAATAAAAGCTTCATTTCCTTTGCTAATGTGCTCATTGCTACTGCAATGAGTGAGAGAAATGGAATTGAGGAAAATAATTTAAAAAAATAAATAAAAGTACTTTGGGTAAGCCCAAGTATATTCAGCTTTGCTCATCCCTCAGGTCAGTCACATGTGCATACAATTTTAGAGACACACTTTCAACAAAACATGGCTAGGGAATATGGTTATGAACATGTTTACTTACCTTATCCTTTGAAAAAGGTGCCCTTCTACAGCACTAAAATGAACATTTGGTCAGATTTCTCATCTTAGCTCACCAAGTATTAATATGATTACCATCTTGCAACCAAGAGGACTACTCTTGGTTAAGAGAGTTAAGAAAGAGTTGGGTGCTCTATCAAAATCAGCCATGTATCTTTAATTACTGAACCTTCTACAGTGGATTTTCATGCATACTGGTTTTGCCCAGATCTATTCTAATCTGAAATTCAGACAAGATTTTTCAAATCAGAACAAAAATATTTCTAAATTTTAGTATTTAAGCTTTGATTAAAAGTGAGGCTCATTTAAAAATGTATTCATCTTGAAAACATCCTATCTGGGACTTGAAGTATATTGAAAAATTATACACAGTTGATAAGATGAAAGGTAGAATAGTAGAAAATTGTGTTCAAAATCTTGCCCTCCTCTCTCTCCCCCCAAAGACAGCTGTGCTGTCCATTACTGAGGCTTTGAAATTTCAAAGACCAAATCCTACAATAATTCCCTCCTAACTGGAAAGACCTTTAGATCTGGGGAAGACAGATGTGCACACCNGTTTTAGTTTTTGCTGTTTAAAACAAGAACTTAGAACAATTCTGAGAACTTAAAATAAACCTGGACTTCAATTAATTTTTTTAAAAACTTTTTTAAGCAAAGGAACTCAACAATTACTCAACTTCTATTAAAAAGAAATTTACTTCTTACATGACAAAGCAAAATTCATGGTTTTGTTCCAAAGGTGAGCTTTACAGAACACAATACACAAACGTATGTTTCCAAGAAAAAAGCAGTTGCATGAATGTCAAAAACAGCTTCATGATTGTGGAAAGTTTCACAGATATCACAGATATCTCTTGACAGCATAGGTTTTACTGAAGATTATAAAGCAGTTTCAGCTACACTGTTCCCATTAATATAACAGTCTCAGGACATCTATATCCAGAGGCAGTGACTGGAAGGCTATTAGAGAAAACTAATAAGCTTTCTTGAGCAGACATGTTATTCACAGACATCCTGCTGAATCTAATTTTTTTTTATATTGTTTTAAAGATAACCTACAGGTCAAATGCATTGGAATACATTAAATTTTCACTCTCAGCTTTCTAAATAATGAATTTAAAAAGCTGTCCTTTCTTAGTCTTGGGTTTTGGGCTTCATTTAGTATTGGGGCTGAAGGGGAAACATGAGTGAACATGTAAACCCCCTGGTTTTCAGCATCACATTTCTAATTCTCCTCACACACCCCATTTAGAAAAAAAAATAGTAAAATGTATTTTCTCTCCTCATTCTTTCTAATGGCACAAAAAACTTAGCAGTAATTTAATTCTTATGTCTGATACAGCAACATTTGTCCTTTCCCAAAGCATTTATAAATATAATATTATTGAAAAGATAATGCAAATGTTCTGATTTCTTGTTTTATATATATAATTACAATAATAATAACAGTAATACGAGCAGTAGTAATGTCCTTGAAGCAGCTTGAGATGGTTAATGGAATAATGTAAACACTCAGCCAATAAATCTTGAAGCAGTTACATTTCTTGGTGGCTGCACTTACTCCAAGGCAAATGAAAGGTTTATGAAATAACTAAAACAAAAATTTCAAAAACTTTACATCATTCCTGTGTGCCACAAGTTACTGATTCTTGGTTTTCTTACGCCATGTTTTTGTTTTTATCATTTTTTAGGTTTTTAAAGTGGCCTAAGCACTAAACCTGAGGCTGTGGTAGTGTGCAGAAAGCCCTAAAAGAAGCGCTCAGCTTGTTGGAACAGGAATGTCTAAACCACCACTGAGAATTTTGTGGTAACAGAGATTTTATTTGGTAGGTAAGCTGTTCGAGTTATTGGGAAAAAACCCAAAGTGCTGTGAATCAAAATAGACACTCTACTACCTGCAGGGGAAACCAGAAGCTACTAAGCTGCATTGGAGAACTGTCTTGCTATGTTTTTAGCAATACTGAATTACAAGAAATACATTTTGTTTATTATTTTACATGAAGCCACAACAGGAGTTTATCCCACGGAGTCTACTCCACTTATCTTTGCTTCTAAACTGTATCTAATAAAATAATGCAGAAAAATACTCAAAGGTGCATTGCTTCATTTAATTCAAGTGAATACATTAACTTTTTAAGAAAGTTCTAACAGTTTAAGTTAAAAATTATATTTACTTTACCAGAGAGCTATGCTGCAAGTCTGCAAGCTTGCCAGAGTGCTTTTTAGATTATTTCTCTGCAGGAGACAATCTGTATTAAAGCAAAATAAAAACTTGTAATCAGAAAAATTAATATACTGGATTAGTAACCTCTCAATTTAGAACAAAAAGCATATGGGTAAGGTCACATCCATCCCACTATATTGTTTCAAATGTGAAAAAATCACTAGTGAACTGGGTCTGATCCCCTATGAGCTAACAGAAAACAAAAGTCTCAGATATTCTTCCACCTTTATACATATTTCGGTAAAGAAACAGTTTACCTATAACGTGCCATAAAAAATGAAAAATAGAACACAAAAACTCCAGACAATGGCCCCTAGAAACAAAATTCCTAATAACATGATCTCTAGATGACAAAAAATAAAAGATTTGAAAAACAAAAGGGGCTCTTTGCTTGTAGTGATTTTTTTTTTTTTTTTTAATTAAAGTACATTCTGGACTCCAAACCACATTTTTAATGCAGACAATTCGCAAGTCACTCCAGAATGCATGAATATGTAGGTATGCACAGATCCCATTCTGACTGGCCTTTATGTGGTTAATTGCTGCCCAAAAATAAATACATAGATAGCCAAACCATATTGAATTTTCTCATGTACAAAACTAAATTGCTTTCAATTATTTTTTTTTTACCTGCAAGAAACCAATTGCTTTACCAACCACTTTGAATTGAGAATAAATATACAAAATTGCTACAGTAATTGCTCATCTTATGCATCTGGGAAGCTGATAAGCAGTGCATTTTCCATGTCAGGCACCGACTGACCAAAGCATTAACTCATGTTACTGTAATCCACATTGTTAAAAACCTATCTCTTTGCAAATGGTTCTTCAAACTCTAAACATTGAGTTGAAAAATCTTTCATATCTGAACTCACTAAGAAAAAGATTTTTTTTTTTTCTTTTAAAGAAGAGACCATACTTTCAAGATGGAACCGTAGTTAGCATGTAGTTTTTTCAACCCTATAAACAGAGACGTATTACATGAAAACTTTTTGTGCATGCTAAACAAAAAGCTTTTAGGTCACTTACAGCACTAAAGCAAAGTTTTAATGTTGCACTTTGTAGAATTCTTTGTATTTTAATCACTTTTTGGATCCAGGGGAAAAAGGTTTCCAAGAAACAGATTTATATCAATTATCTCATACTGTATGTTCTCTATGTCTATTTTGAGAAAGAAACATGACCAACATTCAAGATCAAGCAGGAAAAATGAATGTTCCAATGACTAAAGTACAGCAAGAAGACTACTAGTGATTCCTGTCAATGATGGTGCACATAAAAACTCAGTTTCTTTAGAACAGATCTTCAAAAACAACAGATTAGTGATAGATATCTCAAAAATTTTTTACACTGTATTTTAAACATACTCGCATGCCAAAAGGGTAGGCACCCACAGAACATTAAAACTGCACTTAGCTGGAAGTGTCAACACAGTGAATATTCAGCTAATTGATACTGCTTAATACAGAAGCCAAGGTGAACTGTGAATATGGTGTGATAAAGCATTTGGAAGAAAAGAAACTTTCTTTTGAGAACAAGTGAAGTCAGAGTTAAGTTTATCAAAGTGGAGTTGACATCTGTTATTTATACAGTATTCACTTTTTTTCCTTTTTTTTCTCCATTATCTTCTCCATTCCATTTCTCCCTCCTTTAAACAACAACAACAACAACAATAATAATAATAATAAAAAATTCCTGTCTGAATCACCCTCTCATTATTTCAAAAAATTCCACTGTAGGACCTTGATATCAGTACCATCAACTCTGAGATGCATCACTTCAGATATTCTAAATGTGTAACTTCTATGGGTTCACTGAAAATCAGCCCATTTTTATTGAAATCCCAAAACAATGACTTAAAAGAAAAATTTACCTTCACACTTTTGAAAACACCTTTTTTGATTACAGACCAGGATTTTCAGGTAGTGAGCACCATGAAACATTTAAAGTACTGGGACACTAGCACTTCTTTAAAAATGACATGATGGTCTTGAATTGGCTATTCACAAGATGAGACCTTCAGCATCTTATAATCTCAGTTCTAAATAAAATGGCCTTAACCCACAACAGCAACAAAACTGAAGGTAAATCATACTTTGTATAAAATACCCAACCTATCCCACACTACTGTAGTTCAACACGCATAATTACTGATGTTTTGACAATTTAGTAATTATTAAAGCAATTATAATTTAAATTTGATTAATTGAACAGCTCATTTTTCTGCATTTTGTTTTTATCAGCTGTTATTAGCATTTCATAAACATTAATATTTATAGATTACAAAGATTACACGAAGCAATTAACACATTCTGAAATATTATTACTCAGAGAAAACAAACATCAAACATGATTAAATAAACACAAGTTTCCACAATCCAAAAATTAATCCCATTATTTCAGCACCAAATAGGTAAAATATTTCCTCACTAAACACGAAGTCTGAGTACACAGTTTTGATGCACCACACCACCAAGAGAGCACCTTGGGAGCCCCCAGAAGCACCTGCACTGCTGCTGTTTTCTTCACCTACCGTGAGTTTGTCCTTAGATGGAGCAGCACCAAGGCACCTCTGCTCGATGATCTCATCACCATAAATTTCACTACACATAAATTTACTCTGCCTGCCTTCAAACTTACACGAGTCAAAGCCTCTACTCTGTGAAACACAAGGAACAACAAGTCTGCAGATTTTTCATGTTTGGGGATTTTTCTTTTGTTTGCTTGTTTGGGGAGTTCTTTGTCTAGGGAGAGCCCAAGTTCAAATTAATGGCCTATACAGCAAATGAGCTTTTTCCACAATCACTTTTTCTTCCACAGTACACCTTTTCCCCTTATTTACATATTTCCCTTACAAATTTCTTCCAATGGTTATACTGAAAATGCCAATTATGGACTGATTGATAGTAAAGATAGCCCTAGAAGAGATCCTTCTCTGGGACTCAAGACAATGTAAGGAGCCAAATCATGCCCAAGAAGAGTAAAATGGGATTACATGGAATTAATATAGTCTTCTATGTCCTCCAATTTTACTTTTTTCCCCCCAGTATTTGTTCCTTCACATTTCTGACCTTTTTTTTTTTTCCTTTCTTTAACACAGGAAACAAAGGGAGGCAAAATTTCCATAAGCTACCAAATTAATTTCTGTGGAAGGGATACAAATTCATTGAAAAATGACATAATCTGTCGTGTTCAATTAAAATATCTTATAGCCAATTATATTTTAAAAAAAGAAATTTTAATGTGGTTTTCCCATACACATTTTAGAATCCTAACCTTAAAACTAACAAACCAAAGTCATTCCAGGACTACTGTTTAGTATCCTAGCAAATATCAAAGAAGAAGAATACCTCAAACTGACAGGAAAGCTAGTTGTTTTGGGAAACTTTCCATTTTGGCAGTGTTAGGTTTACGGTTCGATTCGATGACCTTATAGGTTTTTTCCAACCCAAATGATTCTATAACTCTAAATGAAAAAAATCCCACAGATGTGTAGGATGAAAATCTTTCTTCTCTCTCACAGCAGAGAAAAGAGGTACAGTATTCCAATTTAGTAATAAAACTCAAAATACATTTATTATCACGTTTACATACTGCTAGAATGAGGCATTTACAGCCTGAATGGTAAAAGTGCAGAATACGCACGTGAGCATATCCCACTGCAATTTGAAACATGATTCTTTTACATGAAATAAATACCACATTAAAGCTAAGAATAACAAATACTTCTTAACTGTATCATTTATTCGTAAGTAGAAAATAAATGGAAAACAAGACCTCCTCTTTGTAATATCAATACATCTATGAAATCAATTTTTGTCAAGCTTTTCATCTTTTTCTGTCAGATCATGATTATGCTGTACGTCATAAAATTCTGTTTCTCCGAAACAACAGAAAAGATAAAACTGTCACAAGAAAAAAAAAACCCGCTTTTTTTCTTCCCATCCATCATGAAAGAGAACTAGTGTTTAACATTTGGGTATAAAAATGCTGAAAGCATAGCTACAGTTGGTGCCTCTCTTCTTGCTGTAATGTGGGCTATTTAAAATACCTTATGAAAACCAATACCTCAGTTGCATAAACTGCAGCATACTGGGTTAAAATGTAAATACTGTTAGTGTCAATGCAGATTGAAAAAGAGAAAAAAACTGAAATATCGGGGACAGAAATAGAAAACAGATACTTTATCAGAAAAAATAGATCTTTGCAAAGGATGAAATCCAAACACTTCTATTTAAACAATACTTAGTTATTAGTCAACTGGTCTAGTACAGAAGTTGTACCTTTCATACCATTGATTTTCTCTAAAGAATTAGTAGGGCAAGAAAAGCTAGGGTGTATTTCCTTTAGAAAGAGGAAAAAATTCTACATGCACAGAAAATCAGAGACAGAAAAAAAGCTAATGAAAACATCATAGCAAATATTTCCATTTCCATTCCAAATTCAAGGATCACAGACATGGGAGTCCAGTAAACCCCAACACAAAACCACATAGCGGCCTAAGACACATTATTGGCAAGATTATGCTCTTCACCTTCAGTTTAAATTTCCCCTTCATAACCTTATCCTATTATTCCCATTTCATGCTTTATGAAAGGGCAATTAGCCCCAGATGAAATTAGCCTAACAAAGTCACAAGCAGTTTTCTTTCTCAGTCAGCAGAGTCAACACAAGTGATAAGGTCAGCATCCACATACGGCTATCTTTGACCACGTACCCACTGTAATGAAACTGACAAAGATTTGAACACCTCTGAAATTACAGCAGGGTGCCTGGTTCAGGCAGTTATCTCCATCTCCAGGAGATGTTTGTTCCATCTCCTGTGGAACAAACACTAAACTGCAGTCTGCCTGTTGATTCATCTTGAGAAAAAAAAAACTAGGTCTTCTGCTGTATTTTCTCCTCCTTCCTTGTATTAAGTAACCAAAGTTATTAAATCCTTCCACTATCAACCAGGGTAAGTCTAACACCTTTGTCTCTAGAGGATTTAAGCACCTCACAATTTTAAGTGAAATTTCATCCTGAGTGTTTATTAGTTCACATTAATGACGCTGAAATAATAAAACAGAAATTACTTTCACAAAGTTACATGGAAGTTACATACAATAGAAGGCAGTGCTTTAACCTGCACAATAATTATGATTACTTTCCAGCTCCAGCACCTTCCGTTGCCGTTTTTTGTTTAAAGGGGACACCACAATTCCAGCTGCAATGGGAAGTATTCAGTGACACTGACAACTACAAAACAGAGACATTAGATTTCAGAGACTTCCCAGAGCGTTTTTTTGGAAGAAGCTGCTTAGAAAGGTTATCTTTTATCTGGAGGTCTGGTATCTCCCCAGACTCTATTTCACCTCAGTTCTCCATCAAACCAAATAAAAAGGGAAATCATACATGCTGCAGATTTCAAGAGGTCCTACTTAATCTTCCATGCTACAGGTGCCTCTATTAGACAAAAGGAAGAATGACAGAGAGCTGCAATGAGGACTCAAGCTGTCTCTACCCAGGCTAGGTGCTCGTATGACAGCCCTGATATGTGCAGGCTCATTATCTGCAGGAAAAGCAGCCCACAGCCTGGGTGGAACACGGCGTGCTGAAGTGGGTCCATGACACTTTGGCACAGCATTGCAGGGGAAGAACAGCTGCAGAGATGTGCTGCACTGCGTCGCCTCCTAGGACACAAAACCAACACCAAAACATTTGTAGTGTTGGGAAAACTTTTACTGAGGACAGCAAAGCAGAAGAATTCATTAGGGATGCATCTAGGGAGATACACAGCTCCCTGTAGCTTTACTACTTTCTTCTTCTTCCACCCACTCTGTAACAAAACTTATGTACTAATATGAATGCACGGAATGGCTTCTAGGTGTGCATGTACAACCCTATTTTCCTCTTAAGAATATATTTTGGAATATATTTTGCAGTAATCATTACTTTTCAAACCACTTCAGAGTGAGAATGAATCCTGTTGCAGAAACTGCACAAACTTACATGATTAGGTACAATTTAAACTAGCAGAGTTGAAATATATATAAATACACACTACATAAACTTACATGCACATAGTCACATATTTGCAAGCATGCAAATGATATCAGTATAGAATATTTAAACAAATTATGCATACATATTTCTGTTTACAGGACTGAGTTACACAAACTGCAGTAGTCAGCACAGTAGAGAGCTTATCCTTAAATTGCCTCCAGATCTTGTAATTCAAGTAGTATTGGACAGCAAAATACCATATAAAAATTAGGGAGCCTCAGGAATGGGAACATAAGTGAACTTGCAATTTAACTTAAACATTTAGTATTACCTTGAGATTTTTAACAAGATAAAGTTGCATTATCATCTTCTACCACTACCTTTCTTCCTTTTTTTTTTTTTTTAAACAAGATATGCTTTCATAGCTTTCCTTGCCAGTATTACTCTGGCAATAAATGAATGAGCAGAGACATTTCTTTGATGCTTCCTATCATCTTGACTTCCCCATTACGGTGTACATGTTCAGTTAATGATGGAACTGAAGGCTTCACTGAGCCAGAATGAGAATAACCCATTTCACCTTATAAAAAACTTAGGTTAATTACTTGGTCCTGTCTGATTTTCTCATTTTCAAGAACTCATTTGCCAGATAGAAACTAAATAGTGATCTGGCAATTCCCTCTTTGTTTCAGTATCTGTAACCTTACATCACATAACCTGGACTTTTACATACTTTAAACTAAATATAAGATTTTTATGAACATATCAAAAATTGCTAGAAAAATAATTTCTTGAACTTTCAGTCAAAAGTTATGTGAACAAGTCTAACGTAGTCAGACTCTCTCGCCTCTTCAAAACTAAAAAAAATTAATAGGTGTTAAATTCTACATCAAAATGATGCTCCTTTTCCCTAAGTGAAAGATTAATGAGATCTTCAATTATACAAAAAAGAAACAAATTATGAATAATTTATATGAAATAGATTTGAACCAATCTTGTGAGCACATGTTGCTGTGAGACACAAGATGCATGAAATATTCTGGGGAAAATAAAGGGTTGAATACAACCTATTCAACCTATTCCTGTTATACAGACATTTAACACGTAATTTATTTCAATATCTTCTTATAGTAACTTTATCTAGAGAAAAATGTTTTATTGCAAATTTCACTGATAATAAATGAAGAAACCTAACAGCTAAAAAATTTAAATATAATTTGAGCTATAAAGCCAAATAAAACATGACAGTATAATAATAACAATAATAATATTAATAATAATAATAATGACAACAATAAAACCTTATTCCCTTATTGAATCCAGAATTCAGATAAGCCCTTTTTTTCTCCTACATTTAAGTTATTTTTGTGTATACAAATCCAAAGTAATATTAATTTTCTGTGTAGCCTCCATTTTTGGTCAGAAAAAGCAAAATGAAAATTCTTTAAGTGAGGACTGTCATTTTAAGCCTGCCACAGGGGAAGTCTAACTGAAAACACTGGTCAAACCAGTAAAAACTTCACCATATCTGCCTCACTCTTAAATAATTTAATGACACTGGAGGAGACTTACCCAAAAGCTTTGGCCTACATCTACCTTGCTCTAATTGTTTATGTATGCAGAGAAAAGGAACACAAATGAGCTCTTAACAACTTTACATCCTTATTAACACATTCATGTTGAGAAGGTAGAAGGTGATGGTAACCAAGGTTACAACTGCTAATTGGCTTTAAATATAAGGAAAATCAACAAGATTGGCCTGGGGTGGCATGGCTCCTGAGGCCACTGACAGCTTAGGCTGATCCTGTAAATTGGGAAGCAATACATAGTTGAAACAATTGCCCTGCTGGGCAGCATGCTGCATTGTGCAGAAGGATGTGGAACACCCACAGTACAAGGAACAGTTTCCGTAACTTTAACATGAAGAAATACTTAGGGAAATCATATAATTTATTATACTGGTGAATAATTCTGCACCTTTTAAAATTACATTTCTCTGTATGATCTCTCTCCACAGTTTCACTCACAGCTACACATTGTTTGACTACTGTATTTTTAAAACCAGTGCCTATAGAGAATTCTGTAGGTAAGGTATGGTGGATTTCCTAGCTGGTTCTGCAAACTCATACATAAAATCTACTTAATAGTTTTACAAATAAGGAGATAATTCAGAAGAAACCAATTATTAGCTTGCTCAGTCAAAAATCAGATGTGGCAACCTGGGATCTACCTATGTCCAACAGATCATTAATAATCTTATTTTACTTTCTCTTGGAGAAGCAGATACATTTGCTTGCCTTAAAAAAAAAAAAAAAAAAAAAAAAAAAAAAAAAATCCTTCTTTAGAGTTAAATTAGATGCTTGATCACTTGCCATGACTTCTACACATTGTACTGAATCCAGGACCAGTCCATGCCCTGTGCAGAAGAGGCTGCACATAACAATTGGGAACATAGATGATAATAATGCTCAGGTTTTGAATTAGGACCCAGAGAAACACTAGACACTGTGCAATGATAGTCAGACACAGAACTGCTTCTAGGCAAATTGCTTAATCAATGTTAATACATATTTATGTATTCTTATCAAAATCATTTGAACTCACCACATATACATATGCTTATAGAATCACAGTATGAATAGATACTGTCAGCACAGAGTGATTAATGAATAAATAATTTTAAATTCCTTATTTTCAATTATACCCATTATCTTTTCAGAAGATAAAAAAACCTGCAAATACTACTGCATAAAATTATGAGCTTTCAAGATACAGATTCTTTTCAAGTAAAGGAAAAAACATTAATATTCCTTCCTCAACTCTAGAAAATAACAGAGAAAGGGAAAAATCAAAAAGATATGAATTTGCATATTGCCTGGTAAATGGAAAAGGACAGAAGAGCATTAATAATTTGAATTGTTACAGTCTTCATGTATAAAAAACCAACCCAGTCTAGAGGTTTGGTCTCAAAACTAAAACAGCAGCTACAAAAAAGTATCATTAAGGTGATTCTAAATCTACACAGTATGATAAATGTGCTACTGGACAGGCAATAGTGTTACAATTGTTAGGAACAGAAAGCTCCACCTGGATGTACAACTGATCACTCCTGTTCAAACTGGAGCAGGAACAGACAAGACCTTTCAAGATACTCGTGGGAACACGGAAACCATGGCGAAAAGGGAAAGTTGTATTATAGGTCTCTCAAAATAGGATCAACATTACAAAGGATGAACCTTCAAAGTTTAGAAACCATGTATACAGAAACAAACTGATAATAAATTTAGCTTGAAAAAGAGATGATTTCTAGCTATCAGAGAAGCAAGGTCAATTCCAGCTTTTTGTTCCACTATACCAAGTTAATTGACTATAGGAAATTGTTTTGAGTATAAAAAAAAAAAGGTTTACTCACTATGAATCTAAAACTAGCAATACAAACCCCCAAATCCAATAAACTGCAATATTAAACAATATTTTTTGAGAACTTATGCCTCCTTTGATGATAGAATGATTCAAAATTTTTAAGGTATGCTCAGAACTGTGGAGCTAGAGTGTCACCTAAAACTGAATATAAAGGTTTTAGTCTTCAAATAGATTATGGTGATAAAGCTTGGGGATATTATTATAATTAAGTTGACAACAATAACAGGAAAATGTTTCCAAGAATCATTAGTAGAGTTTTGCTAAAATATTTCAAAATTCATTTGATTTTAATGAAGCTAGAACATCTTAACATCAACTAAAATGAAATGGTGCAACTGATTTTATTAAACTCTTTAAATACATTCCAAAGTTTTCACGAGCTTACTTCTTTTATATTTTTTCCTCCACTGCTGTTCAGTATTCCATTTACTTGCTTAATGAAAAAAGCAATTTCTTAATGATCATAACCTGCTTCCTGCTCTGTAAGCTTCCTTCTTTTTTTCTCAAAGAGAGAAAAATACTTCTTTCCATAAAGATGGACTGGGAAGCCTGCCACATGTGGAAAGGCTGAGAGAACTGGGTTTATTTAGCCTTGAGGAAGGAAAGCTTAAGGGAGACATTATCATCATGTTCCAGTGTTTCAATGTGGCTACAAAGAAGATGAAGACTCCCTTTTTACAAGGAGTTACAAAGAAAAGACAAGAAGTAATGGGTACAAGCTGAGCACACTCTGGGCACACTCTGATTAGACACGAGGAAAATGTTTTGCAATGAGAACAATGAGCCATTGAAACAGTCTCCAAAGGAAAGGTGCTGGATTCCCCACCACTGGGTATTTTTAAGATTGAGCAGGACAGAGTTGTGTGCCATCCTGTCTATATGGTGCTTATGCCAAGAAAGTTTGGACCAGATGTTCCTTGAGATTCCTTACATCCTGGTATTCTATGATTCTGTGAAAAATTAAAGAGACTTGCTGGCAATTTTCAGATCATTTTCCTTTGGAAAAGTGGAATTGTGAAATGCCCACTTTGGGGTTTAGTTTTAAATGGAAAGTATTTTTTAACGCCTTAGCTGAAGTTCTGAAATAAAGAAGACATCCTGCTGAATCAGAAGTGTACACAAAAGGTATGTGGCAGAGGTCAAAAAAGATGCAGTCTACATTCCACTTTGCTTCCTTCCAAACCCAGACCTGTCACCTACAGTATAAGGAAGCAAAGAGCTGTGTCTTCACACCATAACTGTGGAAACAAGACAGACCAAATAAACCCATTCTAAGGGAATCAGGTCCACAGAGGAGCTGCAATGCACTGAAGAATTCAGAAACAAGGGGCTTGAATAGCTCATCGGAAGTGGCTTTGTACACTTAGCGCAAATAATTTGCTATATTCTTTACTTTCTGCTGTTTCATTATTTTTCACTTTCCAGTGCTAAAGTCTGTATCGTCACTCAAGACCAGCCAGAAAATCTTCCAATATTGAAAGGCAAAGACTACTAAACAAAATCCAAATTGATTTGAAACAAAATTTCAGATTAAAAATGTTCGCATGTGAAATAAGGATTTTCAGTCAACAGCCTGCAAGTTGGAAAGACACCGCCAGCAAAGGCTTATACAGAATATAGTTTTCTTCAGAAGTGAGAGATAGAAAAAATCATGCTTGAGAGAGCAGGAAGCAAAGAAAATGAAAAGGAAAGCTTGGCAGGCCTCAAGAGACATTACTGTTTTATTTCCTGTTGTGAAGATTATTGTTCTACAGCCAAACATGATATTAAATGACACACAGTATCTTCCCCAGTAGTTCATTTCTCTGGCTTCCTTACACACTTCAACTAAGCAGCAGTCTACATGCAAACTTATTTTTGAATAAGTTTTAATATTAATAAGGTTAAAAGATGCTAAGTCTATGGATTCACCAATTCTGAACTGTACTTCCAGTTCATAATTTCTAAATCCCATCTGGTAGATTGGAATGCTTATCTCACAAATATCAAACTAAATTAAATGTTGACTAGCAGTCAAGCAGAAATCAAAATATGCAAATTTCCACATATCTCAATTCCTTAATAGCTACCTCCTATTACTATTAATAACTAAATAGTAAGAGCAATTAAATAAAACTTAAAAATAAAATAGCAGTAGTAATTAAATGTGAGGATAATATACTTGACATCTTTATTCATAGACTCATTGATTTTTAATTTCCTTTTATTTCTCTGAAAGTAAAGTATTCTAGATGAAAGTGAGCTATAACAATAAGATATATAATAAACTATAACATTTGCAACTTTTAATGCTGCCTTTTTGTGTTCTCTTCTGTAGCAGAAACTTACATTCTATATGATTTACCACTAAACACGATAATTTTGCCACATTAAGTAGGGGCTTTATTTCACCAAAACTTGAACAGCTTTCAAGCAGACCACTGTTTCTTCACTTGGACTATCACATTTTCTCAGTGGTTAGGAACAATTATTCACCTTTTAGCTTGGATGTCATCCTGTCCACGTTTCAACAACTGCAGGGCAGTATTTCCTGATCACTCATGTTTCTTAGGACATGGAAATATAGTGACTATTTACACTCATTAATGAAATTGTAGCAGGCATATTGAACTGAACATGTTTCAATATTCAGTCTTGCTGTCGGTTGAATTGAAACAAGCAGACAAGTAGATAATTTTTGCTTTTAGAGACGGGGCAGTTGGAAGCCTTTACATACAAGTACCAGTTCTTACTCACCTGATCAGGTCTACTGATGTAAGTGGCTTAATTTCAATGAACAAAAACTGCAGGATTAAAATTCTTGTCAATGAGTAACTTCATTCAATTTCATATGATACATTCTAACTCCACCATGTAAACTGTCACCTTCATATTGCCTGAACATTTACTATCAATACCTTTGCATGCAGAAACTCAACCATCTCTTGCAATAGCATGTTTAGTATATGAAGATAATTTTAAAATCCAGTTGTCTAACACAAGTTTAGACACATGATACTTTTTTCCTCTTACAAGCAGGAACAAAGAGCAAATGAGGTGCCTTTAGATAATGCCCCTCTGTATTCATCAGGGACCAAATGCCATTGCACTAGTTAAGGTCACAAAGAATGTTAGTGATCCACATTCAGTCATCTCCTGCTTGAAGACTTTACCAATCACAAAACATCAATACTGATTTATAGACACAGCATGCAAGTCAGAATGAACCATGCATAACATAAAAGACGAAAAAAAAAAGCAAAGTGAAAGAGTAAATAGCTGTAATACCAAAGAGTTTCACACACGGAGGAAATGCAAGCAATGGCAAACAGCACAGTTTTAAAAATAAATTTAACACCTCTCAAGTTCATCTGAGCATGCCACTGTCACGAAATGCAACTTTTCACTCACCAAAGTAGAGTTATACGAAGCATCACCTGAGACCTCGGGTGTTCTTGTGCTGTTTGGAAGTCTGTGAGGGTTACGAGCTATCGCTTGGCACCAGCCCAACATTTTCTCCTTCCACTTATCCCTTCTCAATTTCTGAAATTCTGAAAATAATTTAGATTCCCTGAAACATTGACACTTTGAATTCATTGTGCATGTCTCTGGATGCATGCCTTTAAAAACAGCTTTTTAAGTTATATCTGAACAAGCTAATAAACAGATCTGTAAAGTATCCCAAAAGTGTTAAACCGTAAAGGTTAGAAAATACCCATGCATTTTCCGCACACCTTATATGCATCAGTACTATTTCAATGTCAGCAAATACAGTGCCTTCTCTCCACATTAAATCCTTCTCAAGTTGTAACTTTAATTTAAAAAGTGTTATTTTAAAGGGATTTTATTACAGAATACCTCTGAGACTAGCACCACCCCAAAAACCATGTAACGTTTGGATACAAACTCCCACATTCACTGAAACAAGCAGAAATAGCCCTTAAGCAGTAGCAGATACTAGATACAAATAAACAGTGTGAAAACACACAAACCTGTATGTACCCATGCCCAAACGCTCCAGAATACCTGGCTCATCCTGAAGTGCTACACTAGCATGTGTTATAAATAGCAAAAAGTAATGTACACACACCAGCAATAAATGCCATGTGCCAACTGCAAATTGCCTCTGAATTTACTTCTAGTTTGTAAAAATAACAAAATACCTTTTAAGTAACACTACCACATTCTGGAAATGCAGCACTAGTAAAGTGTGCTATTAAGTGTAAGAAACCTTCATAAACACGTTTAAAATGTCACAATCTGTTTTTTCCTGATTGAAATTGGTAATGGAAGTATTCAGTGCAAAACTTTGCTAATTAATTACAAAAACCAACTTTGAGCAATTTTATTCTCCTCAACATCTGAAGCAATTTCTAATCTTGTTGTTTATAACGTATTTTAATTTAAGATGTGTTATTCTGTAGCATCATGAAACATAATAAACAGAAAGATTAACCTACCAGATTGAGTGCCTAGTACTCCAAACAAGGGTAGCACTAGAATGAATAAAACTGGAACATGAATACAATAATGCCAAAGACCTTCCACAGCACTATGTAGCATCATCGAATATTATGCACTTGTAATTTATTTTTTCTGCAGTACATCTCCATGCAGGACACAAATTATGCATATATTTACAGCAGATTTCATCTTCCCAGGTTCTGAATCTGAAAAACTACAACCCCTTCCTGAATAACTACAGCTCTACCATTTCCACACTTAACCATTAATACATAGTTTTCAAAGTATGAAATGCATAAAGCTGTATTCCCTACACAACTTCATGGAACTGATAGGAATCAGTGGAAACTAGCCTGAGCTTTATTGCACTGGAGATGATTAAGTGAGAGAGACAACAGATTAACTGATTCTTACAAGTTTTCAGTCTCTTGAAATCTAACATGAGATACAAAAACATGCTGAGTAAGTTATCAATCAATCCTTTCCATACTGCCTTTACCTGTGAAGACAAGGAATCACCTGAATATAGTTACAGTTCTATGCTGGTCCTCTTGGTGTGCAGAACCCTTTGGAAGATTTGCAATTCTTTTTTTTACCCTGAGCAATCAAAATGACTGCCACTGTCCAGATCATAACTGAGAGAAGGACTTTGCTCTTGCTCACACACCTGAAGAACCACCACCACAAATAAATTTCCCGAAAACAATCTTAATTCATCCTCTCTAGATTTGTTAAAAAAAATAGAAGAATTACTTAATTCATATTTTTTCAGGGGAGAAAATTTTTACTTATAATTTAGCCAAGCAAAGGGACACACAATTATTGTTCATCTTGTACAATATCAATGCTAAAAAAAAGGGGGTTTAGTTAAGGATGATGTATTAAAAATTAGCCAGTTGTATGAAATAAAAGCACAGTATCTCTAAAAAAGTTCACTAATCTAGCAAGAGAAAAGAATCTATAAGCTTAATTCAGGAGCATAATCAGATTCAGGTGACAAAGGCCTCAACAAAGGCTGCATTAAGATGAAGTACATGAGAAGGTTGCGCTTTTTCAGTCCTTACCAGAATCTAACTGCTATGACAGAACAGCAGGAAATTGAACACAAAACACACTGTTCTTTATCTAAGCTAAGTTTTGTTCTCTGTGTTCAAAGATTCTCCAACAGCAATCGAAGTGATGGTATTTGTCCAGCCAACTAAATACACTGCAGGATTTGGCAGACCATCAAAATATTCCAGGAGTAAAGCAACAGGAATACTGAAATACAAATAGCCTTCAGTGCTGAGCTCTGCTAAGAGAAATACAGTCACTGTTATTCATTGTGTATCTCTTGTCTGAGTCTTATCAAGCTGTGACTTCTAATCAATTATTCTAATTTGAATAAAACCACAGTTTGATGGGCTGGATGCAGTAGAAATCTCTGATAGCTTCTGCTATTTCTGTGTCACAAGTGAGCCATTGGCTTTTCTTAACCAGCCAGTCATTACCCTGTGGCTGCTGTGTTTCACAAGGACAATTCAGTGCAGCCATAGCAAAACAACATAATGACACTAAAACTTTCTACAAAAAAGAAGCTCAACCTCAGGTTTTAAAATTACTTCTATATTTAAAATAAATAAATAAATAAATTCATATTAGTATACATGTGATTGTGTCAACAGCTGCAAAGTCCAGTAATATCTCAGTGCTGCGGTGGTTCACTGGCGGATCCTTCAAGTCAGGGGGAAAAAAATTACTTTCCACACACAAATGTGGTAACTACCTGTAAAATTCTTATCATCGGAAGTGCTGAGTTCTTCCTGCCCCTCCAAACAGAGGAATAATTTTGTGAGTCCAGCACTGAATTAAAATAGCATGAGAGGCCATCAAGCTAGAGAAGTCTTATCTTCCTGAATGATACCTGCAGCAATCAACTAAAATACCTATATAATACCTAATACAACACCTAATGTTCTAGACTTGTTAAAAACAATGCAGAGACCAACAGAAAACAAGCATACATACGCAAAAACTATTAAGTTGACACCTAGAATGATGATGGAAACAAGACTATAATGTGCCAGCTTTCTTGTATAGCTACTGGACATACACAATCAAACACCTCTGCATTAAGTGTATGCAAGATTCTGAATTAATAAACATGTCATGTTTATTAATGACTGTTTTCAAAAGTGCTTCTAGGGCACTACTGGAAGAGTAAACCCAATTATGCACATCTAAATGCCTTTCCCTACCTGTAAAGACAAAACAAAGTTATCATTTAACTTAGCTATGCAGCTCTTTCAAAACATCATCACAGAATCAGTGTCCCTCTCTAGAGTATTAGAAATTATATTATAACCAAATTTTCTAGAACTTATAGTTTAAGCTTGCGAACTGTCAACTATAGCATATTCTTAAACTAATACCTATATTATCTAATCAATTTTCAGAAATTATTTTGATGGTCCTGCACCATAATTAATCAAATAATTATTTCCAACTAAATCCAGCCCTTGTTGATTTGTTCTTTTCTCTTTTACTGCTAATACATATTTTAAGTTGTCCTTAGTCCTTTGAGACTTTGATTCTTTTTTGTTGCAATGAAGGATACAAATTTCAATTATTATTTCAAACAATTAAATCATTGAAAAGAAATAAATTTAAGATGACTGGTACAAAAATTATTGCAGCTAATATTGCTTTGTTTAACCACTCCATAACTACTATGCCCAAAGCATGACAAGAAATCTCTAAAAGTTTTCAAAGAAAATAGTCTTTTGGGCTACTAAGATTTAAAATTTTTGAATATGTTTACCTTCATAGTCACACTTGGTTTTTTTCCTCCCCAAGGAAGAGTATCTCTGGTAAAGTGGAAAGCAATTCTAAATCACTCAAGGCTCTTTAGAAAAACACCAATAGGGTTTTCCCCCCATGGTAAATTCTAGCATTGTAATTATGCCATTTTGCATTTGTGAAGACTTTGAGAAGAAAATGTTAAGAAATGTATATTTATGGCAACTGATTTAATTTTTTAAAAAACCCCAACTTTTATATATGTAGATACTGCCAAATCTGTATTTGCCAAAGCAGAGCTTTTGAACTGCTCTCATAAGTAACCTCTATTCCATCCTCAAATATGACTTTTCTTTCTAAAAGGTTCTTGCTGTTAAGAACACAGCTACTCTTCTCCAGAGTGTTTTGCTCATCCAAGGTTAAACATCTCCACTGAATTTTCCTCAGACCTTCAAAAAGCAATACAACTGTATGTGAGCAATGAAAGGGAGCCTAACCCCTCCCTCGGGACCTCTCCATGTAAATTCCAGATGCATCAGACTCCCAAGTGGAAAGGAGAACAGCCTTGATATGAACATGGAGTTGAGAACAAGAACAAAGTACATGTTTTTGCTTTGTGAGTTTGCATATATTTAGCCATACATGACTGCCAAGCAGCTTAAATCAAAGCTTCAATAAAGACGTGACTGGTAAATGCACCTGATAAACCATACCCAGCACTTGGCAGATGAAAACTCTTCAGGGAAGCTATAGAAATAGCAGAAAAT
Source organism: Pachycephala philippinensis (assembly GCA_013397055.1). Lineage (NCBI taxonomy): Eukaryota > Metazoa > Chordata > Aves > Passeriformes > Pachycephala > Pachycephala philippinensis. The sequence goes on from VWZT01010236.1 coordinate 141,376, forward strand.
GTTAACATGAAAAAAATCCACATGAAGCTGAAGTATTAACTACCTCATGAAGTTATGCATGCAATTATCCAAATGAACAGGGCATAAGAAGTTACACCAAGTCTTTAATGGACTTTGTTCTGCTTATGTAAAATTAAAAATTATTTCCTAATATTACTCCCCATTCTTATATGGTTTATTTACAGAAGAAGATGGGTTTATTTATGTTGTAAAATCAAATCCACTTTGAATCAGGCAGAGGTCACTACTAAAAAAATAAGGAGACAAAGACAGAAGTAAGTTTTTTTTAAACCCCAATAAAGATTAAATACCCGAAAGACATAATTTAATGATTAAACACCCCTGTATCAAAGGATAGATAATTAATACTGAATTTAATTTAGCTTTTAAGAACAAAGATAAAACCAGATTTCATTGAAATACCAGAAGTATACATGCCAAAATGTGCTTAAGACCATGCTTGGTCCAACAGAAGTATCTCCCATTTGTCATAGAAGCATTTTAACAGAAGTTCTGTCAAATACAAAGTTCTGGGCAGTCATAAACCATCTTCTGCTGACAACCCTAAACACAGAAAGCTCTCACTTGTGAGCAGTTCAGATACTGTTCCTGTGATAGGTCAGTCATGTAGAACCCACACTAGGCAGTGGTAATCACTGCTGGAAAGAAGGGCTTATCCTCTTGCTTGGATATCATTGCTCTTTGTAACACAATCTGTAACAACTCCAGGGCAGGACAGGCCACTGCTACTTTATCTTTGCTGGTCTCTTAAATGTTTCTTACGTCATTTCAGATAGTTTTCAGAATCTCTTTTAGGGTGAGAAACATCAGCCATCGTTAACATTAGCCATTTGCCCTCATATTCCAGTATATAATTTTATAAAACATAATGGTTGAATTGGTTTTTGGCTGCAGGTAGCTAATGCTTTTTTTTAATAACCAGTGTTTGCAAGAAATTTACTCCTGGTTAGGGTGACCTAATTGCAGCCTTACAGTACCTGAAGGGAGACTACAAGAAAAATGGAGAGGGTTTTTTTAGAAGTACATGTAGTTACAGGACAAGGCAGAATAGCTTCAAACTGAATGAGAGTAGGTTTAAATAGATATTAGGAGGAAGTCTTTACTGTGAGGGTGGTGAGGCACTGGGACAGGTTGCCCAGAGAAGCTGTAGATGCCTCATCCCTGGAGGTGTTCAGGGCCAGGTTGGATGGGGCTCTGAGCAACCTGATCTGGTGAAATGTGTCACTGCCCATGGCAGCTGGGTTGGATCTAGATGATCCTTAAGGTCTGTTCCAACCCAAACCATTCTGTGACTAGTGGGAATTACAGCCATATCCACCAATACGAATCTGTAGGTATTCTGTGATTGATCAATATAATTAAATACTTAATTTGAATGCCAGTTGGTAGAAAATTCCAGGTCACCTCTGGAAACTGAGGTGAAACTATTTTCTTCTAAAAGCTACAGACCTGAAATTAGTTAGAAGGTGAAATTTGGTACTCTGTTGGAAGGTGCTTAAAACACTTCCTGAAGTTAAGTTGTATGCATTATAATAAAGAAAATTCTGCTAAATATTTTGAGGAAGACTTTTGTTGTCATCAAGGGTCACCTAATTATCTGGGTATACCACCCAGTAAGTTGACAGAAAAGCCAAATGTGTAACAAAAACTTGTGACAGATTTACCAAAGTAGAAAATTTGGAATCCGTTTTAATAAAGATTAAATAAGCCCATTAAACAATTCTTCACCACTAAACTAACTGAAATATACCATTGCAAGTAACTCTTCTTCATACCACCCCCTTCCAGTAGAACTTGTGAAGATCACGACTTACAATCTGACCTCTGCTGGTAGAAAACCATGACAGATGGCCTATTCAGGGTTTTTCAGGATAAACGGATTTAAGTTATAAATAATTACTGACCTACTGGCCTAATGCTGCAGTTACTGGTAACGGCTTAAATAACTAGTCCCTTACATAAGTAAAGACTATGTTAACCTAAAAGCTAATAATTATGTGAATAAGCATTTGAATAATATTACTTTGATCATTTTTGACCAAAATTTCCAGAAAACAAATACAAAAGTAGGACTTAGAAGTGAATGCATGGGAACAAAAGCATTACTCAAATAGGTGAAAAAAAGTTTTTTTTTAAATAGGATCTCATTAGACAATAATAATGGTGGCAAAATTACTGTAAGCAATTATTCTTTTTACTCTGGTTGCTACCAAAAAATAACTTGGAGAAATTGAGTAGGAAAAAAAAAGTTGAAGGATTATGTAGTCTTTTTTTAGTTTTTATGTTTGTAGTTGGGAAATAAACAAAAAAGTTTTGCTGAATAGATAATAAATCTACAGAGGTACAAGAAGTTTGGGTGAATATCAACATGGTACTCTAAACTAAAATTAGTGGGATTCTTAAAGAGTGTCTTCCAATAGCTTCAAATTAAGCCTGAACCTAATTTATTATAACACCAGACCATAATAGTTTACTGATTATTTTCCATAGAGAAAATTGGGGTTTTCTTCTTTGTGAGATGAAAGCAATGCAGTACATGAAGTGAAAAACACAACTCACACAGCTGTCAGCAAGCTAAGATTCAGAGACCATATGCATGTCACAGTTATAATATGCCATTCTTCACAAACCATTTTTAAAAAAATCAAAGATGTAGTATTTGTTGTGTTTGCTAATTAAAGTGTAAAACTAGACACAGCATCAGTTTCTCTCTTCTATTTAAAAATAACACTAAGCACAATATAAGTATCCACCCTCTTGCAAGTCTTTCCAATGTCTTTCCAATGAACCTTGAACGAGGATGACATTGGTAAGGATACTGACAAAATATAAAGTTATAAAACTGAAATCTTGAATGTACAGCAGAAAACAAACACAATTCTTGATGGCACAGCATTGCTCCCTGGCTCCCTTTAGTGGCTGGGTGAACATGAAGATAGAACTCTGTGGTGGCTGTGGTGCAGCAGCTCAGGCAGCTGAGTCTGATCCTGTGCCATCCAGAAGGTTTGATCTCTACCTCTGACAACCCTCCTCTGACAACCCTCCCCTGACTTTGCTGCCACTCGTACTGCTTTCTGCTAGGCTGCACTGAACCCTGGTGCTGAAACTGAGACAAGAGTGTGCAGCACTGCATGGCACAGAGATGCCCAGTTTAGCTGCTGTACTGAAGAGCAGCTCCATGGCTAAGCCAGAAGCCTTGCCCTTCATGACAGCTTTCAATTATTTGTCCCTTCTACAGCTGGGGCATAACAGAGACAAGCCTTAGCTTTCCTAAGATACCTTACACTGCTGATGACAATGCAATTGCAACACATAGTCATGGACACTGGGACTGAGGCAACCTCAGCAGGTTTGCCAACATCAGCAAGGTGTGTAGTCCTGTCAAACCCACTGGAGGGAAGGGATGCCATCCAGAGGGACCTCATCAGGCTTGAGGTAGGTCTGTGTAAACCTCATGTTCAACAAGGCCAAGTGCAAGGTCCTGAACCTGTGTTGAGACAATCCCAGTGAACACACAGGCTGAGCAGAGAATGAATTGAGAGAAGCCCTAGGGAAAAGGACTTGGGGATGCTGGTGGACAAAAAGCTCAACATGACCTGGTAACATCTGTTGTCAGCCCAGAAAGCAACCACATCCTGGGCTGTATCCCAATCAGCATGGCCAGCAGGCTGAGGGAAGGGATCTGCCCCTCTGCTCTGCCCTTGTGAGACGCACCTGGAGGGCTGCATCCTGCTCTGGGGCTTCCAACACAAGAGAGATGTGAGCCTGCTAGAGCAAGCTAAGTTGATCACAAGGCTGGAGCACCTCTCCTATGAAGACAGGCTCAGAGAGTTGGGGCTGTTCAGCCTGGAGAAGCCTCAAAGGAGATCTTGGAGCAACCTTCTGATACCTAATGGGAGCCTACAAGTGAGCTGGAGAGGGATTTTTTAAAAGGCCACATACTGACATGACAAAGGGTAATGGCCTTAAGCTGAAGGAGGATAGGTTTAGATTAGATATCGGAAAAAAACCCTCTGCTGTGGGGATGGTGAGGCACTGGAACCGGACGTCCAGAGCAGTTGTGATGTCCTATCCCTGGGAGCGTTGAAGGCCAGCTTGGATGAGGCTCTGAGTAATCTGGTCAAGAGGAAGATTCCTTGCCTGTAGCAGAGAGTGTAAGGTCCCTTCCAACCCAAAGCATTCTGGGATTCTATGATTCTATGACCTGCACTAAATGCCTCCTCAAGGGTGACCGTGTTTTTGAATCAACGAAATCTGGAATCAAAGCCTTCCATGGCTCTGATGTAATTCACTGGCTCAGAATCTGTCTTGTGCATAAGTACTTGCCCCGGCTGGCTGTTTTTTCAGCTTTTTTCCCCCAATGCACTATTATTCTTCCTGTTTTCTGAAAATTTCTCCGTTTTCATTCACCAATTCTGGTTTCTTCTGCCTTCAGCATTAATCACTGTATACTTTTTGTTTAAATCACGAAAATAAGTAGCATTTCTCCAATATAAAATAGTTTCTTGAGCTGGAACATAGGCTATACCTTCTTTGGTTTCTCAGTTCTTGGAAGTTCAAATTTTATTCATTTAGACATTTAGATGTTTTACACTGAATTCAGACATTTTTATTTCTTTAAGGTTCTATTAGGGTTTGTATTATTTTGACACTTAGCTCTCTATTATGCCATTTATTTTCATATATATGTACATCTCTAATCAGTGTTTTTACATGAATCTTTCTCATTTGAAGAAAACAAGCAAGCAACTGTCCATTCTAGTGCTAGTGTTTTTATTATCTTCAGAAAAATAAATTAAACTAGAAATATTTTTTGGAAGAGTTAATAAATAAAAATTTCACCAATAAAATTCTGGCAAGATAGTAGAACCAATACACTTATAAAATTAAGTAAACATTTAGAAAAGCACATCTACGAAATTATACAACTTGAACAAATAATTTTCACTACATTATCACAGGACGTGTTTACAATTTTGAAACACATGCCATGCTACAAGACTCAATAAGCTAGCTGGAGTTCCCAAAGCCATTCCATTCTCTTCCTCAAATGCATGAGTGGATCGAGAACACACACTTAGCAAGCACTAGGCCAACAGATAAGATTTTATTAAGAACCCTTTCCCTATATATAGCTCCACAGAAAATAAGCATGCTCCAGGAAAATAATGGAAAACAGATGAATGCAAAAGCACATGTAGGTAGTTGGCCTATATTCAACTTTAACACTTAATTAGAAAGCTAAGCAGACAAAAACTAACTTTGAAAGTAAAAACTGTATTTAACCGCAGGCCAGCCACCCACAAAACCAGGGAGCATTTCAAGAAGTTCTTGAGGGGAAAAGAAATGTACTGGTGAAAATTATTACATACAGGCTGTTGTTGTCGCTACTGAAGTACTTATTTTAAGAGACTCCAAGCACAAAATGAAGAGCCCAACCTCCCTCTCAGCTTAGGCAATACCTGGGATATAGCAAATCCAGGTCAGGCCCCTGATAATTGGGTGGAAGTCGGTAGGAATAGGCAAAAGATAAATAGCAAAGTGCAAACAAGATACTCAAACAGTGGGGTCAGACACACTCATCTGTGATATGAAAACTGGAAAAATGAAACATGCACAGAGCATGCAATAAAGCAAAGCACCTTAGGAGTCTTATAGCCCAACATGCAATTGGTGAAGGACAGTCTTGTTAATCTTATGTCCATGCTGAAGCTATGTCACATTTTGAAGCATCAGGATGTCCCCAGACTATCAGAGGAGATGCACTGGCATGTTTACAATGACGATCCATTTATCTCTGCCAACACAAAGCACTACAATATGGTGTGGTCAGGACGGGGCAGACTATTCTGAGACACAAAATATATTGATTCCCTGCACAAGTATTTATTGATGTCTTTACTAACAACCCATGGGACTCGAGTTTGCATAGAAAATTACTAGTTGTTGTTAATACAAACATTATGCATTTTTCATGTCTTATGTTTCCTGCACTGTAATAAAAAATATATTTTCATTAAGAATATATTTTAGATCATAACATCAAGTAAAACATACAGTTTCAATTTCTGCTTCCCTTTGAAAATGACATTTAAATGTAAGTTCCATCACAAGACAGAAAAAATACATCCTTCTGTTATCATCTATGCAAAACTTCATCCCAAAAAGTTTTTTCCCAGCAAGTAAAAGCCCATAACTGTAAAGTAGAATGAAGATGCCAGCTCAAAATTGCTTTTCAGCAGAGCAGAAGCTTTACTATGGAAGGATTTCCATACAGTTTTACAGAAAGAACCATACAGTCCTTAAATTTACAAGAGTACCAAAGAAGTCCTGAAACAGAAACAATACTGGGAATTAAAATGTTTTGCTTCATGTAAGCTCAGTGCAACTGTGAAGAGGCATGGTATCAAAAGTGTGAAAACTGCACATTCTTTTTTTGTTTGCCACTGAAGTGCTCCCATGCTGGAGTAGTGTAGAATGTACACTTTTCATATTCAGAGACTGGTAAAACCAGACTGCTTGGTAGGTGACAAGCAAGATAGTAGATCCTTATTCCCAGCAGCTGTGCCCCACTGACTTTTTTTGCCATTTCTATATTTTTCTAGTTTGTGACTGTTTAGCTAAAAACAATACTTCTTGGAGAGAAATCTATCAGGATCTTTTAAACACTTCTGAGCTACTTACAGCAGCAATACATTGTTACCACTAAAACCTGTCCAGTAGATTTTCCACTAATAGTATCACAGAATATGCTGAGCTGGAAGGGATCAACAAGGATCATTGAGTCCAACTCCCGGCCCTGCACAGGAACATCCTCAAGTCACACCATGTGCCTGAGAGTATTGTCCAAACCCTTCATGAACTTTATACCCAGAATTGCTGAACTACATAATGCTAACAAAGTAATTAAGATAGAAACATGGCATAATGAGTGATCACAGAGCTATTGTTGTCACAGATCTAAATTTCAGACATACACTTAACCTAAATCTGAAGATGCAGTATACTTAAATATTTATATTGCAAAATCTAGTTTTCCACAAGTTTATTGATATTAAGATATCAAAAAACTCTACTTAGCATTTGTTTTACAATGGGGAATCTCAGGTTAATAGAAGATTGGTTTCACTTCCAACATTTAAAATAGTTTTGCTTGACAGTACTGCTTGCTAATAGTGAGGCACAACTATATTCACAACTAACAAAAGCTGCAAGCAAATTTTAAGTTATTCTGGCCCATTGCATCATAGGGTTTTGATCAGTTATTACTTACACAAAGATGAAACCTGGCCTCGACTCTTTGGCTTCACACAAGAAGTGAAGGTTGCCTAAGCAACTCGGGCTGTGATTACCTTTAGAAAAAACAGCATTAATGGTCTTCAGAAAAATTAAGCCAGGCACCTTCAGAATGAGCTAAATCTAAAATGAAACAGATAACCATGAGGTAATGGGAAAGTATGGGCAGAATACTAATAAGGTAAAATCCTGCTTCTTTGACCCCTTACAGTTCTTGGTGGAAAGTCAACAGTATAATGAACAAAGAATAGAAATTACTATCTACCTGGACTCTCAAAGAACTTTAAAATACCTTCCTGAAAAAGGTATTTAAGTAAGTAATCATAGGCATTATGCAAAGCTCTGTGTCAGACAAAAACGTCTCTCAGTTGAGCAACGGTAGGCCAAAACAGGAGTATATGAGCTATTTCTGTTGTGAAAAGAAGACATGTTCAAGGTTTTACACTGGGGTTTTCCAATTATGAACATTAGGAATTCCTGCTTTAGGAAAGTCACTGAAGCTGACAAAGCAAATAATAAGTTGAGAAAAACACCAAAATTATAACAGACTATTATACACGCTCTGTAATTTCATTGATCGGGTCACATGCTGCTTTTCCTTGCATTACTTCATACCCAAAGTGGAAAATAATCACTTCACAGAGAGCAGAAAAAACCCCATTACATGAAACCATGTTTACTATACTGTCCAGGTCCTTCTTCAAAAGATAAATTTTGATTTCCTCCCAGGTTTTAGTATGGCATTAATTAACACTCAGAAAACTCTCCATTACCCACATGTCCCTCACCATACAAGTTACAAACTACTTGTGCCTCTGACACAGTCACAGAGTTGGTGACAGAGACAGCCTGGCTCCAAACACCTGCTTTGCTGACGTATGATATGACTGCAGACATATGGGTTCAAGGCCTGGAAGTAGTTTAGGTGTGAAATGGTTATTATCTAAAACCACATACAAGATGACTTCTGAAAAGCCACAGGAGCACTGCCCTTCTCAGGAGCCACAGCCTGCAAAGGCTTGTTAGCAAAGCCACAGCAAGAACACGTGAGGACAGCTGGGGCCACACTGCACCGGAGCAAAACATATCTGAAACTTGAGGGGCCAGAAGATTTTGTGAAAGGATGCCCAAGCATTCCTGTATCTGTGTTTTTATTCCAATGAAAAACTGATTGCTTCCTGTCTAAGTTAACATACATTTGTTTTAAAACTTCACATAAATAATTTAGTTGGCAGCTGAGAATTAAGCTTTTCTTATTGTTCTGATTCTTGTGAAATAAAGATGCCTACCTGTTTCAATTCCTGTACAACTTCTAAGGGAAAATGCTCCTAATAATCACTTCTTCAGGATTTATGCAATGAGCAACCTTTACTGGGACTGGATGGAATGAGAATTAGGAAGGAGAATTTCCTCCCTGAAGTATTCTCCCTCTTTGGCTCTTTTATTGGAAAAAAATATATTGACATTTTATTCTTTTATGACTTTTTTATTAATGTTAAGCACTCATTTTAAACTTTTGACATCCTAAATTTAATTTGTGAGGTCTTTCATAGATATGTGGCTTTGTTTTTCACCTCTGCAACACATGGTATTTTATACTACAAGGAAGGAGAAAAAAACCTGCCTCACATTCATATCTATTCAATCCTACCATAACCAGAGGCTAAAGCAGTACTAGGCACATAATTTACAGATCTTAAGGGGGCTGATAGACCTGGAGTTTTATGTGCCAAAAGCTTTGCCCTTGCCAGTGTACAATGTGTCATTAAAAGATCTGACCCAAGTTGTCAGGAATCCTCCATTCACCAGTAAAAATTTAATGTTTTGTGGCTTTCAAATCCTGTTAATCCCTAATTCTAGGTGGAAAACTTGGTGACAACCCTTAACATTATGTGTCTTCCTCAGCTATCCAGTTGCACTAGATCCCTGAATTTTTAACTGGCTTTGTTCCCTCTGAACAGTTTTGCACAGCATTAAGGAACTTATGGGCTTAATTATTTAAGGATTTCTAAGAATGTGAAAAAAAATAGAAATATCATATTTCAAGATTATATTTCACCTAATTAAGAAACATTATATTATTTGTTTCAAGAACTGACTCAGTGAAATATGTCATTCCCTGAATTTCAAGGATCGCATGAGTAGGGCATTTGACTGATAAACCCATGGGAACACAGCTGGTGATTTTACAGCAACTTTTGAAGGCAATGAAAAGTGTAAACTTCATCACCTCTACCGCATCCTACAATTTACGTCTCACATAGAAGACAAAAATCTGCTCCAGAATTAAAAAAAAAAGAAAGGAAAAAAATCCCCACAGTAAAGTTCATCAAGTTATTTCTCAGTTTAGCAGGAGAAATGAAGCCAGTAACAAATCTGAATAGACTCTAGCATCAATAACTTTTAAAGATATCCAATACCAAAGAATTTTTAAGAAAGTTTAGTGTTCTGTACTGAAACCAAAAAAAAACTCACAAAAGACTCAAAGAAGCACTAGTTTCCAAGACAATACATCCATGGTTTAATTTTTCTTGGTAGTGATCAAATAATACCATATATTGTAATCTTCTGAGAGCATCATTTTACCATAAGCAGACTAATATGCCCATATAAATGTACCTTCTCCTGTCATTACACTCAATTTCAGCTTGTTTTAAGAAAAAAATATTTTCTATAACTAAATCTTTCCAGGGTGAAACAACTACATTAATAATTTTGTGTAAATTGGCATTTCTATTAGTGTTTTAGACATGAATAGGTCAATTTGATACCCCACATTTGACACACCTTCTTTATTTCAAGTATCAAAAATAGATAATGCTGATTTTAAAAAGTTATTTGGCCTCTCTACCATAACAGCAATTGAGAGCTCATTGCCTCATTTCAATGACATTTGAAGAATCAAGGATTTTAACAAAATAATTGCATTTATGTAAGGCATATTAAAGAATTTGAAGGAACTTGTATCACAAGGGGACACTAAACTTCTTGCCTGATCACACTTTAGATTCTTTCTTTGGAGCAAAGAATTTGATATTCTATCTGCAATAACCACAAAACTCAGCAAGTCCAGTTTGCCTGATGCATGGAAAACCTCTCCTTATGAAAGGACTGGAAGCAAATACAGAGTAGAAGGCATAGCACTGGCATAGCATTCTAAATATTAGAAGCATCAGTCTTATGTGTTGTCATGTTGCTTGACAGCCACAGAATCACAGAATCATTTAGGTTGGAAAAACCTCTGAGATCATAAAGTCCAACCCAGCACTGTCAAGTCCACCACTAAACCACATCCCCAAGCACTACATCTACATGTCTGTCTTTTAAATACCTCCAGGAATGGTGACTCAACCACTTTGATGGGCAGCCTGTTCCAGTGTTTGATTAGCCTTCCAGTGAAGAAATTTTTCCTAATATCCAATCTAAATCTCCCCTGGAGCAACTTGAGGCCATTTCCTCTGGTCCTGTCACACACTATCTGGGAGAAGAGACTGACCTTCACCTCATTACAACTTCTTTCCAGGTTCCCCCGAATCTCCTTTTCTCCAGACTAAACACCCTCAGTACCCTCATTCGCTCCTCCAAAGATTTGTGCTCTAGACCCTTCACCAGCTCTGTTGTCCTCCTCCAGACATGCTCCAGTACCTCAATGTCTTTCCAATAGTGAGGGGCCCAAAACAGAACACAGAATTTAAGGTGTGGCCTCACCAGTGCCGAGTACAGGGGGATGGCCACACCATTGCTGATACAAAGTCTCTGAAACATGAAAGATCAGAAATCAGCAAACAGCCTAAAATATAACACCTCTTGTGTGATAATTCAGACAGTAGCATAACAAAACTATTAGCTAAAGCTGTGATTCTGAAAGCATTTAATTGTAAAAGTCTCGCTCTTTCAGGTAGTGCGGTTTTTTTGAAACATGTAACTTTTGCGCTGCTACTCAATATCTACCCATCATTCTATTGAAATCCTTTAACCCAAGTTTTAAACCCCTGAAGTAATGAAATACAGTTTCCTGAGGTGTATTTTTTAACAAATTCAAAGCCAATGGAAGGAGGGTGAGATCCTGCAGGAAAGCACATTTTCGGGAAGGACAAACTTAGATCACAAACGAAGAACAAGTTGAAATCTGGCCTGGAAAATACTTTGCCAACAAGCCCAGCTGTAAAAGAACGAGGAATGGTCAGGAATAGTATATATGATCAGATCTATTTCTCCCTTTTGCATAAGCCTTCTGTGCTCTTCCTTATAGCCAGAACTATGTCCACATATATGTTAGGAAGGAAGAAACCTAATCTTCTGGGTGGGCACAGCACAATGACAAAGGGAAAAAGATGTAACATTTCTGTTGGTGCACAGGGACAGACAATAGCTTGAAGTAAGAAAAAAATAACCAGGGCTTATGAGAAACCTGTTTCCCAGGCACATTTAGCAACAGCATACTCACTTCTGTGAGGCAAATTTTTATAAATACTAGAATCATAAATGCACTTTAGTACTTCAGGGATTTACAGATTGATAAAATGTCACCAAACATTTTGTAAGGAATGTAGTAATATTAAACTGAGGAAGGAAGCTACAAAATTTGTCCAATAATGTAGAGATGTGTGCTTTTTCACTTAGTGTTCAATTTAGTGGATGCGTTCCATAGGTGTTCCTCTATCATTTTCTATATAGGATTTATTTAATATTTTCTCAGCAGTAGATGAAGATTGCTGAAAATAGGATCTGTAACACTCACAGCTTTCAATCTGATTTCAAATTTGGCATGCTGACAGCAGCAAGCCAATCCCATAGTGAAAGTGACTTTTCAAAAAACTCATACTTCTTCCCCTTGAGACAGTTCACTCCTGAAAGCATTCAGATGGCAAGTTGCTAGTTAAGTATCGCAAAGTAAACACAGTACCAGGTTTTGTTATACTGCAATTTGTTTCTGATTAGAGGCAATAAAAATGGTGCTGCAGGTTCAGCACTTCTTTTTCAGTGTTTGCTATGCAATTTTGAATACTACATAAATTTTCCAAATGCAGATGTTGACAAAACAGCCTAGGCTTTGAAAAGAAACTCCTGTCTTTTCATGTATTATCCAAAAATACCCAGCATATTACAGAATGCTCTCTCTTCATACCTTTGCAATTCCACTTTTTTCCCCATAGATAAAAGCGTTTGGAATTTAATAAAGAAATATTAATTGCACACTAAAACCAGAATCCAGTCTATTTCTTTGCATCATCTCCCATTTTTACTGCGCAATTAAAAGTAATTAGACACAAATAAGAATCAAGTAACTTGGGTTTAAGTGCAAAACTCAGTGCAGTTAAACAAAACTTGGGGCTGAAATGAGAGATTTGTGAAATAACAATAAACTATTGTGTGATAGATGATTGCATCATGGGTAATAGGTAAGGGCAAAGTACAGACTGCAGTCCTCCCTGTGCATATAGGAACAATTTTAGGTGAGCTCTGCAGCTGACCTGTGCACCTGTAAAGTTGTTCCTATACACACTGGCCTCATAGGAAAAGCTGAGCAATTGGCTGAGAGGCACAGCTGTTTTAACTGTTTTAACTGTCTAGAGTAATATTTTCACATATTACTGTAGGTTGTTTTGTATGTTCTCTATTTAAGACAGGATAATTTTATGTTGCTTTGACACAGTGATGAATTCAATGATGAGGAACTAAAGATGACAAAAAATATAGATAAAATTATCACCATCGTGACTGCTATATAGCTTATTCATTCAAACAAAAAGCAAAACCTATGGCTGCAAATAAATTCTTCAAAAAGTTATTCCAAAATTCTTTGGATCATGTTATCTTTTCAGATAATATCTTCCTCCTCTTCTAAAAATCTAGTCCACCAGAAAACGTATGAGGAAAGTCTAAGAGAATTGGGATTGTTCAGCCTGGAAAAGAGAAGGCTTCAGGGTGACCTAATTGCAGCCTTCCAGTACCTGAAGAGGGTCTACAAAAGAGAGGGAGAGAGACAATTTACAGTAACAGGACAAGGGGGAGTGAAAGAGAGTGGGTTTAGATTAGGTATTAATAAGAAATTCTTTCCTGTGAGGATGGTGAGGCACTGGAACATGTCACCCATAGAAGTTGAGGATGCCCCGTTCCTGGAGGTGTTCAAGCCCAGGCTGGATGGGGCTCTGAGCAACCTGGTGCAGTGGAAGCTGTCCCTGCCCATGGCAGGGGGGTTGGAACAAGATGATCTTTAAGCTCTCTTCCAACCCAGGACATTCTGTGATTCTGTGCTTACTCTTATTATTTTACCATTATTGAAATCTACCAAAAGTACTACTTAAATTGCCTAACATATTCAACAACTCCATCCTGCCCTTTAAAAAACTCCAAACCCTCACATAAAATCTTTGCAGCAGTGTTCCAAATGTTTTATTTGGAATGTCTTCTGAGAGCTTCAATTACACATACACAAACACAAAGTACTGTATTCTGAATACATTAAATGCAGTAGCTCCAAACACAGAAAACTTGATCCACTAATATTTGGATATCTGTTTTGAAAAAAAATATTTTTTTTTTTATAAAGCCACAACTTGGAATTCACTGCAAAAATCCAGAGGTTTGCCAAACAAGGTCCTGCAGGCCTTAGACTGAAATTAGACAAACTGAAAAAATATCCAGTCTCATTTGAGGATTTTTTTTGTTGACTCACGTAATCTTTGGTTAACTCTTGGACAGTTCTGTGTATCTACAGAGGACATCCCTTCTCGGCCAAGTTAGTGACATGAAACAATCCTCCTGTAATTTCTAGTACCACCAAGAGCTATTGCTATCACTAGAATATGTCTATACTATGACCTATCAGAGAAGTTCAGAAAGCAAGATGGTTTTAAAAGTTCAGTCCAACTCTGCAAGAATTTGCCTGCTTCCTAAATAAGAACACGCTATCTCTAACGAATGCAGAGCTCAAGATTACCATGGCAAAATCAAGATCTTGGATTTCAGCACTTCTCCCCAGAAGGATCCATGAAGTTGTAAATGCAAAAGTTGTAAAGGCATTAATATTAATGATTTACCTTGTGCCAATCCAGACTGCTTAAAATAACTTCAGCTCACACAGAGCTCAGTGGGGGAGAAAACCTTCTCTAAGCTGAGTAAGTACCTACTGGAAGTACCCATCACAGAAAGCTGCATGTCCAAGAATTGCTTTTCAAATAGATACCCAAAGGTGGAGTGGAATTAGCAAAATATGCCAACAAAAAAAAAAGTAGTTTTTTTGTTAATGCTTGTTTGTTTTTATTATTGTTGTTGTGGGCTTTGTTGTTGCTGCTTTTTAAATCAAAATAGATTTTATTAGTCATCCCTCATCAGATCAACAAGATTCATCCTAATAGCCTCTTTATCACTATTTTGGCCATTGGCCATATCAGTAAGTGTATACCTTACAGGAAAATATTCAATCTAAAATGCATACAAGAAACAAAGAATTTCTAAACCTGAATACCATTTTTTTTTTAATTTCAGTGTTGGGTAGTGGTTCTTATACTTTAATTTTATACAAGAAATTTTATTCATGATTCAAACATGAAAAAAAGCCAACACCCAAGGCAAAAAAAGCAAAAAAACCGAAACAGAAGCAGAAGCTTCTAAATAGGTTATATCCTAGCAAGAAAGCTGAAACAAAAGGAGACAACAAAGTCCTCATGTTTGTCAGATCACTAAAACTGACAGTGTTCAACCATAGAGAAATAAAAATAGAAGAAAAATCTTCCACTGAGCCACTGAAAGACATTTCAAGAAGTTCACACATTTCTGACAGTGTTGCACTCATGGGAGCATGGAGAAAATCTTCTCCTTTTCAAAACAACTAGTAAGAGTTGTGCTTATAGGATTTAATGAGGGGTTGCTTGAATCCGAAAACCTAACAGGCTCCTTGACTAATATGTTTACATCAATAACAATGTTTATACCAATATAACAATATTACAATGGTAACATTGTACAGAAATTTTCAATTAGCATGGAACTTTACACATTCAGTACCACTCCCACGCATACCAGGTTTTGCACAGAAGCTCACCTTCCTTCACTAGTAAAAAAAGGCATGTAAAATCAGGAATCTTCTCCTCCTACTGGTGATTTCTACCATCAAATCAACCAGATACCATCAGCTGCACAACCTTCTTCCAAGGAATGTTGAAACACTCAGCTGTTCACAATCACCTTTTTCTTTCCTTTAGAACAACCAAACCCCCAAGGCCAAGCACGTTGGAAAATTACAAATGCCCATAATAAGCTATATCAAAAAGAGGACAAGAAAGAAAACCGTATCTCCAGGAACAGTGATATCTCTTCTGTGCCTTTGAGAAAGAAAAGGCAACACAGGAATCTGCATATCTCCTATGGTTTACCAGTAGCCTTACTGTGAGATGGTATTAAAACATATATTATGTAAGTACACTAATGGGGATAAGAGGGTTGCTTAACCTCCCAAGATAATTATATCTAATCTAGTTTCTTGGAAATATACTACCACAGACCAATTAGAGTAGATTCTTGCTGGTTTTCCTGCTTATAAAAAAACCCCTTCAATATACAATCCACATTCTTAACTACTTCTTCAACAAAGAAGCAAATGTATTTCAGAGTAACCTAGAAATGGAGAACTTAATATCCTTTTGAGCATTACTCTTTCCCTAATTATTAACTCTGTTCACACTTTCTGGTTGTTAAATTCCAGCAAACATGAAGAGAGGTATATCTTGAGCACTGTTAGGCTTGGAGAACTTGTCTGCTAAATTCAGTTCATTACTTTCTAAAAAGGGAAAGAAAACACAACTGTAAGTCATGCCTTTACATAATAATAGAAGCATCTCCAAATAACTATCACTATGCCAAAACCTCAGATTTTGAAAGGAATTTAGTACCTAAATGCCTGTCACAGAACTTAAAAGTGTTTTGGCACCAAAATATTTGGCTCTGAATATTTGAGCTTAACCCTATCACTTCCTGAAAATTAGGTGCAGTCACTTAACTTAGCAATGCACATTCAAATTATACCCTTTCCTCTTCATTACTGCAAGTCCTATTTACTCCTCTTATTTTTGTATTATTATATTACCTTAACTTAGGGTCTAGATTTTGGGATCATTATCACATCCTGGATACAGGATGGCAAAATAACTGTCACAACCCTGGCCCAAACTTCAGATTTTCCAAATCTGGAATTTGGTGATCCCAGTGAGGCTGCAGAAGCTGCATTCTGTATTGGTTGGGCAAGCATTTTTCTGCTCTGTTACTTCATTTCATGTTGACTCCATGTTCACACCATCATAAACAGCCAGGGATCCATACACTTCATTTTGAGCAGAAAAGATGAGCTGCTTTCACGGGTACAATTAGAAGCAACAATGAATAATGAGTACAGTCCCATGAAGGATGGAACATGGGTAAAAGTGCACTTTATAAGCAGGAATGCTCAAGGCACAATAGCAAAGCTGTTAACAAAAATCCGTCATACTTGCTATATTTAATTTAACACTAACAGTAACATAGCAATTGCTATGTTTTAATTAGTATTTACTGAAGATGGGATTTTAATGAGAAAATAAATTACTGTGTATTAAAACTACCAACCCAAATGAAACACTAAACCCAAACAGCAGCAACAACAAAAATTAAGAATTTTTTTCCTTATTTCTACAGATTGCTTACACTGATACTTCAGGAATTACTGAAGACTCCCTTCATCTGCTTCACTAAAATCATGCTGTTAATCAACAGGGGAATGAAGGCACTCGTGCTGCTATTGATTCCCAAATAAGTTGATCAATAAACTTACTCCTTTATGTGTACGGGAAAAGAAAGGAATCTTGTAAATTGTTTTAGGATTCGCCACTTTTCAAAAGGGCTAATTATGATACACCTTTTTTAGCAATTATTTCGTAACGGGACTTCAACCTTTTCTGAAGAAATATAATATTCTTGAACTTGAAACCATTACTTTTCTCAGTTGAAACACATTATTTTAACAAACAGTGAACTTGTATGGTTTTAATCCTTTTAATTAGGACAGTAATTAACTAACAATGTTTTAGTAGTAACATGGCATCACTTACACCTTGATGCATAAGCGCATTTGAATTTTTAATAGAAAATAAAAATCCTTATAAAGAACTGACTCAAGCAATAAATTCACTAAGCCTCTGCTTAGCATAAAGGCTTTGGATTGTCTTCATACAAATACACATTCACATGTAACAAGAAATAACAGATCTTACTAAAATGAAGATATATAAAATTGTAAAACTGGCCTGTAGTAATGGATCCTCTGGCCTGTAGTAATTAGGATTCCCCTATTTTTTTTTTTTTATTGTTGTTGCACTGCTTTTTTCCTCATTCTTCATTCATTTCCTCTATGTTTCTGAGCAAGACCTGTTTATATTTATCTTTGTGTCTCTGTAGTTATGTACAGGGATTATGAAAAAAGGAATACAGTGAAGATGTTTGTACGATCAACATTATCATATTTGTCACTGGATATATGGAAAAAGACTCAAGGGATCTCAGAAACTATACTCTTCGTGCAGAGACCAAGGATGAGCAGAAGGTTTATTACTGTCTAGTTTAAAGACTTACAGCTTTCTAGAGAACTGTAAGTTTTGTATTTAGCAAATAATACTAAAAAGCACTCAAGACCACCAAAACTGAATTGTCTTCAATTATGGCAATTCTGATTCACGGTAAGGAACTGCTGTAAGGATTACAGTATTACATTCCTAGTGCAAGATAATAAAAATCTGTATCAGCCTCTCAAATGTGTGGCAGTTTATTAGGGCTGTAAATTTTGCTAGTTTACCTGTCCAACTATGTTTTTATTGTTCACTCTTAAATGGCATCATGGTCTTCTGCATTTTGGAAGCAGATGATGTTTAAACTCTTTGAATACCAAGCTGTGGAGAGCAAGACAACTAGTGATACTGAAACAAATTTAAAACTCACAGTATTTCCAGATGACTACCCAAGAATATAAAATACTGTATGCTTTTGTGTAAAATAACAGGGTGTCTGTTGAAGCAAAAACAAAACCTGCACTCCCTGCAATGATCTGCACACTTAGAATTTTAATGGGCTTGATTTACTACATCTTCATCTGATTTTACTAAGGAAAAAAAAAAAAAAGAAATAAAATGTGTATAACACCAAATGTTATCTGGCTTTTAGCCTTCTGCTACAGCCTTTTCTAACAGGCAAAAAGAGAAAAAGGATAGAAAAAGGAAATCAGATAGAAACCAATTGCAGGTAGATGGGTGTTGCTTTATTAACCAGTAATATATACTCCACACAGCAATAAATATCACCATTTTGACTTAACAGCACTATCTGCAGTGTCAGAACAGCCAATACACTGAAATTAAGGCAGGAACTGAAGAGACGAACTTTTAAACAAAGACCAAATTTTGGTATGTGACTTACTGCAACTAAATGGAAGGAAATTAAAGGGATAGCACATAAATTACTCAACAGCTTGTGGCTCATGCAACAATTTAAACAACAGTATTATCTTAACAATTGTCAGTTACCAAGTCACACACAACTTATTTCAGTGTTAAATTATGGCAAAAAGTCAACTACCAAATTTCAGTGTTTGACACAAGAATCAAAAAGACAGATATGTCAGAAGTTGCAGGAATCATACAGAAAAAAAAAAAAAAAAAAACCCAAGTAAAGAAAATACACCTTGAGCTGTTTACTACGTAAATTTGTCTTGCTTATTTCCTATTTAGGAAACTTCAAACCACAAGAAAAATCATGTTACAATTAATTTCAGAATTAAATTTTTAAACACTGTATGATGAAACTAAAAAAAGAAATTAAAAATTAAGTCATACTTGGAAATGTATTCTCAAGGTATTCTGAAAGGGGTTTTTTTAATAAATGCTTTCAGAAGGAAACAAGTAACTTTTTTTTTCAGTGCAGTAATTTTTCGTTGTTGTTTTAACAGATTTATTTAGCAAATACTATCAACAAAAGGTAAGCAAAGACTAGGAACCTCAATTATATTTTTATTCTAAATCTTTAACATGATCAAAGCAAGTAATTTTCCTAGTTTTATTCAGGGACATGCCTGTTACATCTCTTGTGTGTCATGGGGTGAAGCTTACTTGAAGGCATCACTCAGATAAAACAAGGTCTGAGCCATAGGTATGAACCAATTAGATGACAATTTGAAAAACAAATATAATTTTCACTGATAACACATGTAAATGGCATGGGGAAGTCTGACCCAAATCTCTGCCAAACGAGAGGGCCCATCTTTCTTCACGGGTTATCTATGCAAGGAAAAGAAAATAAAGCAGCCATACAAGCAACTTTATGTTGTTTTAACATCTTCATGGTGAGAGGCCAGAGAGTCATAGTAACCCAGGAAACAACCATTAATTGCCTTCAGATCCATGGGAAAAAATCAAAAAGATTAGTTGGTGGCCATACAGCAATGAAGCAACTGGCATCTTAATCTGACCACCCTAGTCAGGAACCAATAAAAAGTGGAGAAAGGTGCCTGTCAATGAGAAGCTCTCTGTGGGTGCCAAAAACCATGCAGAAGGCTGAGTCTGATGTGGAACAGCTGGCTACTCAAAAAAGCCAGCTGCAAGCTATGACTGAGCACATAGAGCCTTTGGAGCAACTGCCCTCTGCCCCCAGCCTATGGCACCACTCAGCTGGGCCAGAGGGGCAGGAGCCTTGATCAGTGTGTGTCCTCACAGTACCTGCCAATTTCACAGAAAAAAAAGAACTTCTTCTTACAGCAGAAATTGCTGTCAACCCATTCTAACATTTTGTTTTGTGATGTAGCTCATATTTTTTTACCAAATACTTTTATGCCATGGTGCACCCCTGTTCTTGCATTCCCTATATTCCCCAGGGAAAACACATGGTTTTTTCCCTCTAGAAGGTTCTATTTTATGTGCAGAACTTTCCCACATTAAATCCACATTAATATCTCTAAGAAATAACAATTAAAATTTGCACTCTGGGGGACCTCAAAATGCAATAATACATACTTCAAAAATCACTCAGGTTATATATTTGTTGCCATCACCACATTTTAACTATATTACTGAGAGGTGGGAACTACTGGACCATCAAATATTACAATGAAGAATCCCTAGCATCCTCTCCCTGTTTCAAGTCTATATGTCTCTTATTTAAAGTTGTGCAAATTAAAACATATCTGACACCGATTAAGTGGTATTTAGTATTAACTAAAAACTCTGCAAACACCTCATGCTGTAATACAGCCCTGCATTTAACAGCTACTCCAAATCTGAAAGCTAAGAACATAATAGGTATCATTAAGCTTCATTTCTAAATGTCATATAGGAAGAGAGGTATTGATTGACTTTATGCAGTCACGGACAATACGTAAGGAGAATGAACAAAGATTATTGATGTTTAGAAATATTTGAAAACAATTTCCCACTCATCAATTCCACATATGCTACATAAAAATAATACAGATATTCTAAATGCTTGATCATGAGCTTCAATTTTTTTTCTGTTTGAAATTGGAGTTTTTAATCAATCTTTCATTATTTAATGAGTTATTGCTTCATTTTTTATGCATAACTTCAGTCTTTCTTCAAGAAAGTTTCCTATTAAAACAAACAAAACCCAAAAGAAGTTTAAATGTAATTGCAGAAATAGCTTCAGAAGCCCTTTACACTGAGAAAAAGTAATTATGTCAGGGAACTACTATATTCTCTGACACTTACCAGAGACTTCTGCACACAGAAGTCAGACTCTGGAGACTTGCAGGCACATACACCTGGCATCTTCCAGTTGCTCTCCAACAGTCATGGAAGTTGTACAAATTCATAGTAATAACAGGATCAGTGTGGCCAGCTTTGTCAAGAGGCACCTTCTACCAGCTGCTCAGCTCAGCTAAGTGGGGAATTTTCTGATAGCTTTTTTCCTTTGTACCTTGTGTTCTTACACAGAGAAAAAAAAATCCACAAAATTACAGCTGGCATTTCTGCTGCACACTTCTTTACAGCCCACGCATTTATTTCCTTCTGTGTAAGATAAATTTTATGGAGCATCTACTCAGCCCACAAAGTGTTTAGAATTGATTTTCCTAGTGACACGCTCTGCTGTTTTTATATCTACAATTTTACATGCATGACAAATAATTGCTATTCAGACATGTATTTTCAGGTGCAGAAGTGAAAGCCAATGTTTTATAATGTAATTTTTGGTGGCCCTAATATGATACCAAATGTAACTGACTTTATGAGAACACCTGGTAAAGGTTCCCTGTTGCTTTGTTCATAAAATAGATGTGTTCTTTACTCTGAAGCTGCCACCCTTCCTCCACATTTTCCAAAAACAACCCTTTTCATCAAAAAGGAGTAAATTTGGGCAATTTGGACCTCTGTCTGAGGTTCAAATTTTGCAAAACTTGATTCTCCATCACTCACAAGTAAATACTTTTCATATAGACCAACGATTATCTTGGAGGTGCTTTTAGCCCATATCTGATGGCCTCTGTTTTTTACAATTTTAGAGAAATTTTATGCACGAGGCATAAAAAAACCCCTTTGGGAATACCATGAAGAAAAGACTTTACAAATTGCTGGAAGAGACAGCAGAACAATCCGTATACCATATAAAAATACCCCTGGCATAGAACAGATTTAACATTCCTTATAGAAATAATTTTTTAAACAAAATGACTCCTACATACAGTACTCAATAAGCAGAAATAATCAAGCCCGTTAGGTACAGCAAAGGTAAAAATGTTGTAAAAATGACGTAAAACAGCCAAAGCCCATCTTGTGAAAAAAAAACGAAAGCCAAATCGAGCCAACCAAAACAAACAAACAAAAAAGACCCCCAAACACCACAGCCAGCCAAAAATTCTTTGTTTAAAAAAAGGCTAATTATTCAAATAATATACTGAACATAGCTCCAGAAGTCAATCTAGACCATAAAAGACAGCACAACTAACAACTGAGAAGCCCCCAGCACACAGACCCACATGCAAAGCAAATAATGTAAGAAAACATACAAGCAAATAGTGATGAAAGTTTTTTTTTCTTCTACATCTTGGGAAGAACAGTAAGTGAATCTGTTTCTACAAATTACACCTGAAACGGTAGTTCACCATTAAATATTTTAGCAGTAATTCAGGCAGAGTAAAGACCAAAGAAATACCATTTAGTTTTTCTCTCATTAAACTGAAGTAGCATAAAATTGGGAACAGGTATTTGCAGTTCTCACAGACGTGAGAACTCAGACATGCTATTATGTCACATAATGCCACTTAAACTTACAGAACACATAATAAGTGTCACCAAAATGTTCATTATCAGTAATGTAAGGAGACATAAAACCTATTTTGCAGTCAAAATGTTTGATTTCAAGGCTAGGTCTTCTTTGACTAATTACTTCATAGAAGAGCTAGAACATCAGCAGGGTTTGGTTGTTTTTATGTTGAACAGAGTAATACTTCACTACTAGTAGAAGCACAGCATTTGTATCTCAAATGTTCCACCCTTCTGATTCTGCTCAGTGCCAAACACTATTCTGCCAGAAAGTGAACGGCAAACAGAATATGCTTGTGCACACCAGGAAGTATCAAGTCTTAATGTAGGGCTTCCAAAGGAAAAAACAAACAAGAACAAAACAGATGTCACATTGAAGAGCTTAGTTTAACTTCAGTCAGACACACTTTACCTGCACTTAACTTATCTGTACATTAAGTTACCATACAGAGATATCTATATTAATTAGGGTAATCATTTTAGCAAAAAGCATTATGTGACTCAACAACCCAATCATCAGAAGTTTAAATTTTCCCCTAATTCAGGAAAAATAGCAAAATGCAGGAGGTTAACCATTTTTTTCAGAACAGACACGAAAGTGATACCTCAAGGTTTTACAGAACAGGTCTGTCACTTGTGTGTGGCAGCACTGTGAAGTGTGGCAGCAGAGCAGCTATTCCCAGTCATGCCATGATCTATTTGGTTAAGCTTAGCTGTTTGACAATAAAAGTTACATTAGCTTCAGACAGAAAACTGATTCTGTCATATTTCTCCTATAACACCTGGACAGCAGCAATACAAAAGTGGAGAGTTCTATATTAAGATCTTAAATGAACTCAAAATCTGTCCAGGTTGGCTGGTGGCAGATGCTAAAACCATGAAACCTCTGGAAGTAAAAAATGCAATGCACATTCTCAGAGCTGTATTATTAAGCAAGAATGCCAAATTTCTCTTACAAGTCATTGCCTTGCATTTAAGATTGCAGAGAAAAAGCTTGATAACACAATCTATAAAAATATGCAAAACATTCTGAATGGTTTGACTTTTCCTTTAGTTTGAAATGTTTTGCAACAGGCAATTCTGAATGATGATTTTTCAGCCCACCATCTTTCTAAATGGTGATTCTTTTTAACTCCTTGCACATTTGGCTTGACAGCACTAGCATGACCAGTCTACTGAGTGTTTTATTTTAGCAGAAATGTAGACTGTGAGCCTGATTGGAATACCAGAACCTTGAAATAATTTATGAAAATGTTCAACTGCCCTTCTACTGATCTGCTAAAGACACAAAAGAGCAGTAACATGATTTATGGTCATATAAATCACACAAAATAAAGATTGTATTACTGAATTAAAAAAATCCCTAAACACTCACACAATCAAAAGACATCAAAGTCTACTATTAGTCTTCCAATTTTTTATAACTTATGATTTTAGTTCTTATGTGTTAATATGCAGAAATTTTAAAGGGACAGTGAAACAAGTAGTCCAAATTCTCAACCACACTTAACATTTGCACAAGAGATAAGTGACTAACATTTGTATTTTAAACAAAGCTTAAAATGGCAAAAACATGGAGCCTCCACATGAGAAATAGGTTGATCCAAACTGTACCGTATGCACAGAACTTTCACGATTATAAGGGAACAGTAAAAGCATAAGGGCTTATTGTTTCCATGGAAACTTTTTACCTACAGGATCCACCCACAGGAAACAACACAACACATCCATATCCCTTAGAAAATGGACTTCACTGGGGGATTTCATAATGTTCTGTGAAAGCAGAAGGAGCAGTGCCACACTTACTTCAGAGGAGAAAAACGAAAGCACAGAAAATTACATCTGGAATTAGAACCGAAATCAGAGCACTGCAAGGTGTCCATCAAATTGAGTCCATCAAATTGTCAAAGAACAGCATTCATAGATGATGGCGGAAGCGTGAAGAAATACAGCAGGAAAACTACCATCAAAAATAACCCTATTTTCATGCATTAAACGGTTGGCCATGGATCCTGTGAAGAGGACCATCAGCGAACCAGCATTTGGTACTTTCACTGCGGCTCAGGAGGGCCAAACCACACTACCTGTAGCAGACACTGGCTACAGTGGGCATTCCTCACTAATGAGACTTGAAACAGATTTCAGGCACAGCATGTGGATAGGCTGAGCTCACAGCAGCACTGCCCTGTGCATGCTGTGACCTCCTTTCCTCACTGGAGGAGACTGCAGCAGCATTAGAGGGTCTTAACAGGCATTCCTGTCACTGCCCATCTGTAACAGTGAGACAGCACTGTCAGAGGGCTCAGGAAAGCCAATTCACATTCCCACCTGTGTCTGAGCTCCTGTATTCAGAGCAAAAGTCTGGAATTGGCTAGAAAACTGCAGACACAGTGTCCTTTCAGGCAGACAGTTTTCACAGCTACCAGACTGACTCCTTTTTGGGCCATGTGCACTGCCTAACCTCCGTGGTCTCTAGCTGCATCCAGTATGTGATACAGCATGCTCAGACATCCCGGTGCCGACTCACCAGCGCTGCAGGGTTCACTGCCAAAAAGGTAAACACATATTTCACCAACACAGTGCACTATTTTCAGTTTGATCAGTTAACTATTTGCCCTGTGGTAATGTCTTGCCTACCACTGGAGAAGTCAAGTGATCAGAAGCATTTTGTTTTCCTCTCGAAGAAAGAGAACGTCTGAAGTAAATGGAAGAAATAGGTAAATATAGCTAAAACTTAGAAATACTAACATGGCATTGCTGTCTGACCCTTACCCCCGCTTCGTTTTGTTCTTGCACCAAGTATTTGACATTTATATCCTATACTGAAATGAAGGTTTCTGATTTCTTGCCCAGAAGCACAGAGAGTACTCAGAGGGCAAAGCGTTTGCTGCATCTTTATCCCTCTCAAAGCAACAAAGCCAGTGCAACAGGCTGCTGCCGTAATGGTAGAGCTCAGGATGGAAAAGTCTCCATTTAAGCATCTGCAAACACGGTATTTTAAGAGAAATGACAGCGTGGGGGTTTTCTGTTTGGGCTGCTACTAGACAACAAATCTCTCTAATAAGACAAGCATTTCTTTAAAATCAATAAGACATCACTGTAACTACTTTAAACTGTTTCAGCATGATGGTACTGTAAAACATAGCTGTGATTTCAAATATATCTAGTGAGTAAACTAAAAGGGTTTCCTTAGGATCACATGTCAGTGGGTTCAGACATACACCTAATTGCTCCAAGAGACAGTTTTCTTATCATTGACACTAAAATAATTCCAATCTTTTATATTCACATAATCCTATGACTACATAGGTGGACGCACTTGGCTAGTAACTGAGATAAATGAAGGTATAGACATCATGCTAATGACTGAAAAGTTTCATTCCACAATATGGATAGTCTTAAGAAACATATTCTGAACAAGGAAATGCTTCCACTGTCTACACATACTGTTCCTGCTGCCACAATTTTAAAAGGCATCACTGATAGGGAAATGAAGCCATGAATCTCATGTATTCAAAGTCTAGGAGAAGAGTTAAAAGATCTACTAGTACTTCAAAGTAGGCTGAGAGCCATCCTTCATCTCCTTATTAAAGTTAAATCATCCCACCCTAGAATGCTAAACAGTTCGTGTTTGTACTCCCATTAAAAGTAAGGCTACACTCTCAAGTTACACTCTCCAATACAAAATCTTGCCTTTCTGTTGAAAAGAAAAAAAAAGAAGAAAACCTCAAAATAATAAAGCTACAAATGCACATCTAAATAGGAGCTAAGAAATGTGTGTATTTTATGAAAATTGTTTCTAGAGACAAGCAAAGCCTTTGCAGCAGAGGGAAGGCCAGGGGCTGTGACAGACCCTGAGTGATCTCTGTTGTGGTGGAACAATGACTTCGTCTGTAAGTACAGAACTCA
Organism: Pachycephala philippinensis; assembly: GCA_013397055.1. NCBI lineage: Eukaryota > Metazoa > Chordata > Aves > Passeriformes > Pachycephala > Pachycephala philippinensis. The sequence continues at coordinate 167,895 of VWZT01010236.1, forward strand.
GCCGATCTGCAAAACCACCTCATTTTAAAGGACAAGAATCAACAAGCCTCATGCAATTTGAGTCGTTTACACCTGTGCACACTGCAGAAACTAGAATTGTATTTCTAATAGGCTTGTAACAATTCTCTGAAGCCAGGCATAATGAATACCCTTCCCCTTCCAAAGCTGGGGATATGAGCTGGAAGTGTTGCCTCCACTACACAGAAAATAATTTTTCCCTTTCATGGTAAGATTGAGGAACATTCACAGTGTGTTTGAGAACTTGGCTCAAGTTGGGCAAGTCTTCTTTGCCTTAGAAGAAAAAAACATACCAAACTCAGCATTATTTTGTTCATGGTTATGAAGAAGAATTAAATATTACTGTAAATAATAATTTTAGAGAATTCTATATGCCTGAATAAACAGGATTTTAAAATTTCTTGTTCAGATAGCTAGGTTCAGATGAAACTGGAGAAACCTATCAGGCTAGCATCGGTTTTGCAAAGCTGGCAGTATTTTCAAGCAATTTGAGCCTCTATTATATTGTTTCTTAACTAACTGAATAGTTGCCAACAACCAGATTTCAATGCCTGAGAGTTGTCTTTAAACAGAACAAGATGTGGTGGGGTATATGTGACTATGGAAGGTATTTTTTTAACTGCTGACTAGATTGAAGAATACTTCTTTAAAACGAGTCTTGGGAAACAGGCTTTGCTGGTGACAAAGTTCTGCCTTCAATAACTTTAATTTGAACTTTATTTGTAACATGCCAACCCCCCAGAAGAAAAGCATCTGCACCAGGGCGAGCAGTTCACAGAACACTCTTCATAATGGAAATCAGTGTGAAAGGCACCTAGAGAAAATCACCTGGTTTTCAGCTTCCTGAACTGCATCCAGTTCCTGGTACCCTGTTCAGCTACCAGGTTTAGGCACTACAACACACTCTGCAAACTGTCTCAATTACAGCCACTACTTCAATATATTTCAGGACCCAAGACCTGAAACTAAAGCATGGAAGCTTATAGCTGAAGACAAGACAAACAACCATTAAATAAAGCTTATAGCTGAAGACAAGACAAACAACCATTAAATAAAGATTGAAAATGTCTGTGTTCATGGTTTTAGTCTGTTGGGGTTTTGTATTTGTTTTTAAAAAACACCATTTAGCAGGAAAATTCTACAATTAATTTTAATATGGAAATTCTTCCTCTGCAAAACCTCAGATTAACTTTAGAGAGAAATCCAAACTAAATGAAAGGTGAAACCTAATATTTTAAACTCAGAGGCATTTTAGTGTAGGAGAGGAAAAATACACACACAAGCCAAATTCAATTTATTGGAACTGGGAATTCCAGAGATAAAAGGAATTATAAAAGCTTTCTTCATGAGACTTGTAGTCAGACTTCAGCCGCAACAAAAGACATGCACCAGCAGATTGCAAGCACTGGCTACAAACATAAAGAGGCAGAAGGCTACTGAGATAGAATGTTAAGCTTCAAATCCTTTATCAGTGAAAAGATCAACTTTAAAATCAATACTGGTACTGGATGCATAGTCAATACACAGAAACCCAAATTGGAGAAATATGCTTTTATGGACTTTTCATTAAAAGCCTGAACAAAAAAAATACTATGCAGCCAGTAGCCTTTGCATAATCTTATCAGGAAAAGCAGGCTATAAAGAATTGCATTGTCCCAAAGCATGCTAATAAAAGCATAGCAAGGAATCTCTTATTTTCTTACTGGTAGCACAGTAATGTTTTTTATTCACAGAAATATAAAAAAGGAACAATGTTTCAAAATTATTATAACACACCTAGAATGTATTAGGTAACATTTCCCATTTCTCTCACTGTCATAAAATTGCTTGTCATAAAAATCACATGGCAGACCAAAATAATGACGGTTCCCAAACAGGGACCAGAAGACTTATTGATAAAGAACTTAATTTTCTAAAGCATCTTAAAGATAACTAAGCATGCCACAGTCTGATTTATGTGTGTACTTTGGGAGCACTTCAACCATTGATCACAGGAGCAATCTACCACCACAAAAATACAGAAAAACTTCACTAGGAAGTGTCTTATAACTGTAGATGCAGTTGGATTTCCATGCAAATATAGCGTAGAAGTCCAAACTATGGTCCTGTCAAGAAAAGAATAACTTCCCTTTTGAGAAATACCATCTAATATTGACAATAAACAGAATTAGAGATTTTGTCATAAATTGTGTGTGACATCATGCTCAACAAGAGCTTTACATTAAGAAAAACTATGAAGGGAAAGCAATACATGTCAGAGTACTTCAGTAACCTGATTCATATGCTAGAGCTTCCCCTCCCCATTCTCCCACCCCCACATCTCTTGCTGAATAAAAAATTATACCTTCTAAAAAGACTGTAATTACATGACTCTGTTCAGGCAGCTGTCATTGAAAACAAACATCCTTATCCTTCCTGTAGAAAAAAATCCCAGTGTATTTTAGGTAATAAATGACCATATCTATTTAACTGTTAAGGTATACCTAAGAAATTTTTAGAATGTCAGATAATCACCCACAAAACCAAAATCATCTATCTGGCCTATGAATTATTCCATCAATATCCTGCAATTCTAAGACTTTTATTCCTTGCATTACAAGCCTTAAGCCGTTTTATTAGCACTGGTATAAGTGAAATTGTCACATATTAGGAGTTACACTATTTTCAACCTTTGATAAAGTGATCAAAGCCACTAAGAAATACAACTACACTAAATATGTAAAAGCAAAAACCCTCCCTACGTAAAACCAGAAACCAAACCAAAACCAAACCAAAAACACACACACACACAAACATACAAAACCCCAAAACCAAAACAACCAGACAGAAAAACCACAACAAAACCCAATATATTGCTTGACTTAAAGGTTGTAAGGCAATAAAACAACATCAACATGTAAAACCTTTACCTTTTTTCCTTAATTACAGACATGTTTCAAGTATCAAATATCTCTGTATGTACTTCACAACTGCCATGAAAATCATTTAACAGAAATGTATAAGCACTTTCTTTGTAGCACATAAGGAAGTGTATGCCTTTAAAAATATTTCATCTATCATTACACCTATTTAAAACTAAGTAAGTTACAAGTGAAACAACATAGATGAATGTAAAGCAATTCATTCCCATCAATAACATTTAGCTACTGCTTCCTCCTTTAAAAAACATGTCAATACTTTCTAAACTACTTACAAGCTCTAAGGTAAACGTTAGCAGTTACTCTAGTCTGGTGCTTAAAATAAGTGTTAGCAGCTACTCAAAAGTGGCATTCAGCAGGCCTGTTAGGTTTCAGTCTCAATTCTGACTCGAAGATCTCCTTACAAAAAAATGCATGCTCTACACAGTAAATGAGTATACATAATTTCGAGCAACACATTTTTTTTTTT